>CM060952.1:111010951-111100951 GCA_030765055.1 Mantis religiosa
TTATTTCTGTTTCGTTCCACCAGCCCCGTTGTTTTTATTTCGTGAAATAAGCATCAAGAGGGGAAGGGGGAACTTCGACTGCGCAGTGGGATTAACCAATCGATATAAAACAAGCGTTGGAAGTAGATATCACCCACAAAAAGAAATAAAAAAGCTTTTTCTCTCTGCGGGAAATAAAAAATATTGTATATCAGCTGTGAAACTTTGTTAGTTGGTTAAGATTTATTACTTAGTTAGCAATTAGCTTGAATGTGGTATTGTTTAGGACCCGTACGGTACGCTGTTTTGAATACCGCTGTCACTTGTCATCGTTATCAGCACAGAATAGACTTGTCTCGCCAGTGCCATTATTTAAAGTGCTCTTTAAGTTCTGTCTTGCTGCCCAACAATGTTCGCCCAATCAATATGACTTTCTTTCTTTTCTTTCTTCTGTTTCGTCTTAGCCAATTGTACATGTGACAAACTTAGCTGCCTTCTGACCACAGGTTTCTGAAAGTAGCAACGTATACTGTATCTAATATATTGAATTTTATATTATGCTGGTACATTTTATTTCAGCTGGTTTATCGTAATTCCCGGTAAACAAGAACTTGTGGGATATTTCATTACAAGTAAAACTTTACAAGTTTTGTTGATGTATCCTAAATTTGTTTACTCGAAGACATGGAAAATCTCAATAAAATACAAACAAAAGCATTGTTACGTTTCACTGAAAATAACAGTTCCATTGACCTTTTCCAAATCCAGTAGTTTCTGACTTTTCCGCATTTTTCATATTCCTTTCTCTGCCAAGTGCTTACCAAACAGTGCCAGAAACATATTTTTATGACTCCTTGAATAAATGATAAAGCTATTTGATTAAAATATTGCAATAAAATCCTTTTAAATATAAATGCTTGTCTCATTTAACGTGAAGTATACAGTAGATTTTCTAAAAATACATTATAGAAGAGTGAGCAGAGAAGGACAAGTGAGTACAATACATCAGAATTTTATATACACATATAGTGTTCATTAGTAATCATGCGTAATTCATCCTAAATAAATTGTTTTCTTTGAATGAAGTCGACTTTGGGCGACCGAAAATAAGATGTTCCTGATACTACGATACTGCGACAAAATTATATCACAGATATAGGATGTGATGTCATAACCATCACGCATCCTTCAGCTGGAATGTTGATTTTCTTGGTTGTGTCGCTGCCTATCGCAGCTCCCCACTTTCCTCACGTGGTGAGTGCGAACCGATCTCCTGCTCTCACTCCCATGGGTAGCAAGCCGAACACTTTCTGAGCTTTATGCTCAGTCTACTGTGTTACAATGATGCTTAGATAGCACTGTAGTAATGTGCCAAGGGAACAAGAGAAAAATTTAATTTACAGCCTAGTCAAAAATATCACTATCGTCCAGACTTAGAAAATTATATCATGTGAGTAGTCTAAGAAGAAAGTGCACTTAATATTCGTGTTACTGAATCGCTGAATTTGGATGAAATTGTTCTTTGGAGTGGACTAGTGAAGTATCTTTATTTGTGATCAGATAATTGCATACCTCTAAGAGCCTTGGAATTGTTACTTAACGCATTTAGTCCTCTTAACATACTAACAAGTACACCCAATGGAATCTCTTGCACCCTGAACTGCATATTACTATGACATCACGAGCAGAATGTGTATATTTTGACATGATATCTTAATCCGACTTGATAAAAGTGCTATAGCTAAGTAAAAGGAGTAGTAATTTTTCATGCAATAATTTTCATTTAAATACCATATGTTTAAAATATTTTCCTAAAAACTAAAAGAGAAATGTAATATAATGTATTTCTCCATTAACTTTAAGTAAATAGAAGAGTAAGCTTTTGTAGGAATAATTTGTTCAATAATGGGTAGGAATGTTACACATGAGATTTTTCCCTTACGGTCACACTTATTGACCTTCCCTTCCTTAATATAACAGTAAATTCACAAGCGATTTGTAGTGGCTATTCTTGAAAATTAAAGCTTTCGAACCCGATTTATCGTAATTAAAGGCTTATACACCTCTGTCTTTTAATTCGTTTACTCCCTGGTTTTGAACACCTAGCAGCATCATATCTCAGTTAACATCCCTGAGGTTAAGGTAGATGATACTGGTTCCACTAACAGCGCTATGTGAAAGCGAAAGGCAATCAACCATCTGCTCAATTCTTGTGTGCAGAAAACTGGAAGAGGCTGACAAGATACAATTAGAGTCTGCAGCAGTGGGCTTTTCGGGACAAACAATCCGAAACGTAGGTAAGCAATCTTTCAGAAAAGACAACATCTGGCATTCACGTGCTTTCGACATGGCAATCACGGTGCTGAAGAAAATGAAACCACAATTTTCTAATTATTAGAACATCCATGTTTTCCTTAGATTCGTATGATGTAGCAATGTCGTTGAAAATAACAGTTTTGGGGCTTTCTTAATCCAGAAAGGGCGCCCCCTGAGAGAGAGAGTGAGAGAGAGAGAGAGAGAGAGAGAGAGAGAGAGAGAGAGAGAGAGAGAGAGAGAGAGAGAGAGAGAGAGAGAGATTAAGAGAGATTAAGACAAAGAGAGACAACAAATGTTACAGATGTTTAATCTATGGACCTTTTATAGAAGTAACTAGAAGATACTCTAACATGGTAAGATCAGTGCATATTCGGATCTCATCCTCAGTGCCTATGGAAAAATATCCAAAGTATTCAAAACGTTGTTATAAGAAAAACAGTAATGCGACAAAATTAAGATCAAATGATTTTCTTCGGACAAATAACCAGTTTCGTAAGAATTATAATAGGTTTGAAATTCCGTCTTATTTGCTATTTGCTATGTAGCCTTCCTTTATTGACAGTTGACAGTTTTCTCAGCTATAAAGTGCATTAGTACCTACCACTTTTAATTTAAATTTTACTGTCGCATACAATGATTACATTTCAGTCAAATAAGTATATCGATATTTCACCGGAAATAATCTGTTTATCACCCAAAAAATTAGTTTGTTTCAAAAGAGGCCCACCTTCCTGCTTGCCTTATCTTTGAAAAGCATTAGTCAAAACTGATGATTTTGGAATGTATAACATGTTACATTTGAATCGTGTGCTATATAAACGTTCCATGTGAAGATTCAAGTAAAGTTTTCCACTCAAAAATACGCTTCAGAGTAACTTTTCTCGTTATTTTTATTTTTATCAAAAACGATTCTGAGGTTTTTGACCAAAATACTATAAGAGCTTTGTGTGAGTAGTAAATTATCTATATCCTAAATTTTGTGCAAGTATTCTTTTAAGTTCTCTTAATTCTGATAAAATGTATCTACTTTTGGATATCTAAGAAATCATACAAATTTTGGAATACTTATTATATGTGGACCCCATTAAAACAAATCATTTTTCATAGCCTTAGCTCTGAAGGGGTGATGTTAGAGAAGGTGCGTGGAAGTTTCTAAACTTTTGTCTTCTTCTCCTTTGCAAGATGTCAGCTATAGTATGTGTTTTATTACTTTATGTTTCCGTAAAATTGAAAGTTCCTTCAAACGTAGGTATTTATTGCTTAGCTTGATATAATTTCTGGACGAAAATATGATGTGGAAATGCAAGTTGTAACGTACAAGCTAAGTCAGTATAGCAAAAGACCACATCATACATTTTAACTGCACTGCTGAACTGGAGAACTTCAACTAGAATATAAATGTTGCCTTAGACTAATATTTTCGGGCTTGAAACCTATTATACAAACTGAAATTTATTGTTGTTACATAAATGAAAATTGGATTACTAAAATTGAGTTTACCAAGCTGCAAGATTAAGTGACTGTCCATTAAAATAATTTTGAATTATCACACCATCACTGGTTTAAATGGACTGCGCCAGAAGGCTGTTATCTGGTGTGCGTAAATAAACAATAACTGAAGCATTAATTAACCAACTGCGCATCCAAACTTAAGACGTTAATCTTGTTTACATGAGAATGTTTTCTTGTCTGCTTTTGATTCATACGGATGATACATGCTTAATGGGAAACAAATGCGTCAGTGGGAAGTCTGTTGCCGTACAGAATATTCCAAAATGTTATTACCTTTGCACCGTGCAGCAAAAATATGATATCCAAGATAATGGTCAAGATAGGGGAGGCCATATACGTTAGGTCAACATAAAAGTCGCATAAAGAAGAGAGTTATTAAAGAGTTCTTTTTTATAGGAAACAAAAGAAGTTGGCAGGTTGGTGTTAAGCTACTGTGTAGAGTCCATTACATACGGTACCTAGGACTGGCAGCTCCGCCTTTCCCCTGTACCAGAAACTGATAGAAATCTGGCACTCCCCACCACAGTGTTTAAAGACCGACGTTCTGCGAGCAATAATGCGAGATAAGATATCGTATGTGCGTCTCACAGGACTATCATTACACTACAATCAGCGTCCACCTCAACTTTTCTTTCCCTCATTCTTCTCAATGTTTTTTATCGTATGTTTGTTAACTTCCATTTTAAATGAATATTCCTAAAATGCGAACTACATTGTCTAGTAGAACCCGCAGCTTCACTCGCGTCAATGCGCTAACATGAGGTATTCGAGACTTTCTCTTACTCTCTTTTCTCCATTTCTCCCTTGTCCGTCTCTTTCTGCTTCACTGTGCAAATGTCAACTGATGTTTTGAAAACTAACAATAAAATCACCAGGTTTTTCTAGGGAATTAATAAAATTTAAGTCACGAGTAAAACTTTCAAGTGTACAAAATGTACCTACCTATTCCCTATGATGTTTGAGAACTAACAATAAAGTGCCCCCCTTTTTCTAGGGAATATTAAAAAATTAACTCACGAGTAAAACTTTCATGTGTGCAAAATGTACCTGTCTGTTACCTAAATAAGTTATGCTATTGAAATTATAGCGCGACACGTGTGCAAAAACAAAATAAAAACATTACAACATGACAATCCGTTTTATTTGTTTTACCATAATTTCTTAACATATTCTTAAAGCAAGAGGATTTGCTTCTGTCGGGTTATGCCTTAAGTTGCCATACGTGTTTACTTATTTCTATTTCTGCGTAATCCATGTATTTTAGTACTCTAATTCTTGTTCCGTTGGCCACTCCTAGTCACTCCAGCTAAATGCAACTCGTTTCTATGAAATTTTGCATTCAGTCGCAGAGGTAAGAAATGGGACATACAGAAGGGACCATGACATATTAGGGATCATGAATGATTACAGCCCAAACGTACAGGGAGCTGATGTCTTTTATATTATGCTGCATGAAACTTTTTGTTGGTCCATAATGAGATACAATTGCGTCCTCAGTGAGTAATGTGCGTGAACGTAGTACAATTCTGTGGCAGATAGTTCTTGACTCAAAGTCCGCGACATTT
This sequence comes from Mantis religiosa, assembly GCA_030765055.1. Classification (NCBI taxonomy): domain Eukaryota; kingdom Metazoa; phylum Arthropoda; class Insecta; order Mantodea; family Mantidae; genus Mantis; species Mantis religiosa. Next base: position 111,016,324 of record CM060952.1, read on the forward strand.
AATCCTTGCACCTGGTACAAAGGATTTGGGTAACGATGACTTTCATAGAACTTTCCTCAGATAGCCATGTGACAGAACCTTCCCTTACTGCGATGCGTCTTGTGCTATCTGATAAGTTTGCGTGCACATTTATCACGAACAATGCTTTGTACTTCTCTTTGTACAACATCCGAAACACTCCTCTCATGTGAGCCACTCAGTTGGTTTGTCAGGATGTTTGTGAACTAGGTAACTGCCTGTCGGGTACCATTCTGCATAAAGCACACGTGCTTATAATGCACTCCAATCCTCGAGGTCATACTGTAGTGCTCATAAGTTTGTTCCCTCACATTTTATCCTACCTTCTGTCCTCGACGCCAAACAATAAACAAAAGGATTCATTTGGAAAACAAGTTCAGTCAAGGTATCACAAAAGGCCAATCCTTTAATAACTCTTTTCGGACCCAAGTTCATATAAACGTTCTCTTTTTGTATTGGGGGGAGGCCTCCCCAAAATATTTGACACAAATAAAGATATAGGTACCTTGTATACACATCGAACAGTAATGAGAAGTTGGAAGAACTTTAAGAAGCTCATTTTATCGATACATTTTGAGTAAAAGTGTTTGCCAAAAGGTTTATTGTGATGCAATTTTACTGAGTAACGTTTTTAGATATATAAATTTATGAGATAAGCTCTTTTTTTATTATGTTTGACACTATATTCAATTAAAATCCGGTAATAATGAAAGTAAATTACTATATCCCCACTCACCCATGTATATATGATAAAATAACAATATTATTTTGAATGAAAGAAAAAAACACTCAAAGTCATATTCAGGATTTGAGGTTACCAAATATATGTAGAAAAGGAAAACACATGATGCTGGACTGCATTGGTATTTATACTCATTGGTAATACTCATTTATTTGAGTAATTTCTTATTTACGTATTTATTTCAGCTAAAACTTTTAAACTCTTAATTTACTAACTGCATTTTATAATTATCCAGCTAATTATTTAATATCCATACAATTGGAAATTATTTTTCTCGTTCTGAATTCATACTTGTGAGACATACTATGCGATCTTAAACATCTGCTAAGCTTATGCTCCTTTATTTGGATATCTAATTAGATCAGTTTTATGTTTCCGTAGTACATAAAGGAAGTACCAAAGAACTTATGCCTCATAAGCAACAAATTAAAATCAAGATAACTGTCTTGGAGAAAAATACTATCCTAGTTTGCTCGGACCGAGGTAATTTTGCTTCAGGATGATGAAGTTCGGCCTTAACATCGCAGTAATCAGAGGCAATCAGCCTTAATGAACCAGAGGGCAATGAGGCCCAAAAGACCTCAAGCACCTGACCTTTTGTTGTGGTTTCTCTAATTTACCGCAAATGCATTCATTCATTTATGGACTTTTCCCCTCTAGCAGATGAGGATGGAAAACTAGACGAACACTGAAATTGTGTGTATACAGAATGTTTAGTAAATAGATTCATATATTTAAATTAGAAATTTGACAAATCTATTCTAATTTGAAGTTAAGCCAGAATGGATACAATCTATTTAAATTTATATAAATTTGTAAAAATTATAGTAAATATACAGAATTAAACAAATATATTAAAACTATCTGTTGATTACTGTGTCAATGAAGTATAAACTATAATATGTAGTACTTCTCATCAACGCTTCAATATTTTATCATTGGAACTTTTTTAGTATACTTCAAGATTTGGCAGCAAAATGCCACAGAAGAATTCTACTCAGTACTCGTATGCAAGTTATTTGTTAAAGCATTTATAATCAATAAGCAAACTATTTGTTGATCTATGGATATCTAAAGCGTACTGCCTGAGTTTATCCCAGGTCTAAAACAAGAAGAAAACTTAAATAAAAGCCTCATAAGATAGCTGCAAAACACCGAAATTAAAAACCAGACCGTCAGCATCAGACAAAGGGTATTTCCACAATGGCTGATGATATGCTGAGAAATAAATAACGGGAAATAGTCATAGATTTCAGAATAAATTCTCCAAGACCATATGCTAACCGCGTTAAAGCTCTTGGATGCTGCCCTTTGCAGATGTTTGTTGAGTGTGAAATGAGGATTAGGGTGTACCTATCTAGGGCTCTTGCTCAGTAAGGCTGGATTGCCTGTCCTCATATTTTATAACACATTTGCAGTGGATAAAAGTCGTGTGTGTGTTCCATGAGATGTCGCTTTTCACTCAAGAGGACTACTTGCAGGAGAAGAGGAGTTGCACCGAAACAAGTAGTAAAGGCAGTCTTACCTATCTGCATTTATTTTATCCACTTGCGTTAGATGTGGTGGATGTTAGCTAACATCCCTCCTTGTTGCGTACATATGAAATAAGGTACGTCTATAATGTGCCCGTTTTGTGAAACTTTGGGAGATAAGAACAAAGTAATTCGCTGTTCAAGAACAATTGGCAGAAAAAAGATATTGATGCCCCTCTTGAAGATACCTATAAGGGTTTTACGCAGGAAATGAATATTGCTAGTCAAGCCTCAGGGATGTCAGGTGACCAATGATGCGTGTATCTCCTCCATTCATAGGCATAAGAGGTGAGTGCAAAAGTCGAAAAGTATGTGCAGGTTCTTTGACCGATGTTTTGTTATATCCTCTATGAACTTTAGCTTCAGAATTAAAATGTAGAAATATAAACCTGACTACGATAACAGAATTGGCAGCTGTGGCATATGTGTTATCTACTCTGCCACCAGAAATGTGATACAGAAATTGTGGATCAGTTAAATAGAATGAGATTTATAATAAAATTTAGTTATAGCAGGCTAGCTTGAAATTCATGGAATATGTGAGAGCATTTCTTAGATATTTACAGAAAGAGTTTAGGATGGAAGGAAGTGAATTTCAGAAATGTGGAAATGAAGTGGCAGCATGATATTAGAAGCTAGTAGTGGGGGCCTTAGGGCCATTAACAGAAAGGAATGTTATTAGGAGAATCTGGTAGTTGAGCAGGACATTCGTGGCAGAATCTTGAATACTTCTGGATAAGTCGCAAGATGCAGCTGCCTTAGTGATAGAATCACGTGTTATCGCGTTGTATAAGATTCAGATACGGCAACTCTGGATATTTATACTTAGGTAATTGAATAATTAGTGGCAATATTTGAATTAACAACAAATAAAACATTTTTGGAGCAATCACATTATTGCAGTGCTTATAAGTAACCTCCTCCAACATGAAGAACTCGCCTCCACGCATCAGGAAGCCTACAGATGCCATCCGCAGCCTCTTGTTGTCCTAATATTCGAACAGACTGCTCTACTACTGCTATAATTGCCTGCCTGGTTCTAAAGCGAACTCCTCTAAGTGCTAATTTCATTTTCGCTAAAAGGTCGAAATCACATGCGCTCGTATTTGGGCAGTATGGAGGATGCTCCAGAATTGCCCAGTTCCATCTGCGAAGTAAATTAACAACAGGGGCAGACGTGTGAGAGCGAGTACCATCATGTAACACAACGGGATGAGAATTCAGGAGGTTTGGATGTTTACGACGTACAGCTGGTCGTAAATGGTATTCGATAAAGTACTGTAATATGCACCATTCACACCGTTCCTTGAGGAACTGAATGACTGATAGCAACATCGTCAAATTCATAAACAACAATGCACATGGCTTTAAGTGGATCCTATTCTTTTCGAAACTTTTTTGGCCGAGGTGAATCAATGTGTCACCACACATTTGATTGCTTTCATCTAATGTTATGATACTTCGAAGAAAACGCTCGCTTTCACGTTCATGGCGTTATACGTGTAATCTCACTGTTTCCACTCTCTGCCACATAGTTTTCTCTATAAGATTGTGTGTGGAATCCATCGAGCGCAGATTTTCCTCATCTTTAACTTCTTAAGTATGTGGAAAATCGTACCAGCAGCAACTCCAACTTCCCTACCTAGTTCAACACAAGTCCAACAACGATGTTCTTGTACTCTAATAGCATTCATATGCACATCATCACTTACTGATTACGGTCTGCTAGCTACACATTTTTTATGAACGTCTTCCCTTCTTCAACGAAATGCATTTCCTCGCCCAATCACGGTACGATATGCTGAAGTCTGTTTACAATAAGCTTCCAATAATTCTGTATGGCATTGTCGAGCATTGTTACCTCTTGCAATCTGAATTTTAATGAAGCACCTTTGTTTGTAATTACTAAACTTATTTAGAGAACTAAAGACAACATCCTACAATTAAACTAACTAAAATGTTTTTTTTTTAATTTACGTCCGCGCCAACGTTAAGTTATATCGGACGGTGAAAGAATTGGGTGAAATGATGCTCCAATGAGTCAAGGATCCATGGAGCTTAGAGTTACCCGACATTCGTCTTGGAGGATCAGGGAAAACCCCGGAAAAAACCTTATCTAGATATTGGAAACGTAGAGTCAGACTGAAAAATTCAATGCCATAGCCGGGATTTGAACCACGGATCTTCTGGTTTCCGTCCAGCCGCACTACCATTGTGCTACTATGGCCAACGTGCCGATATGACATTAAATTCTCTAACTGACTCGTATTTTCCATTAATTAACCTTATCTAGATAACTCACCCTGACCGAGATTCGAACTCGGGACCTCTTGAACGTGAGGCAGACATGCTACTATCTACGCTATCGAGGCGGGCACCTAAAATGTCTTATTAAATAAAATTATTGTTTTCAAACTCACAGCAAACAAACATTAGATGCTCTTATTTTTCATTGTTATCAGCTTACATGATTTACCGCTGATAGCGCCAAATGCAGGCGCCAAATGTTACCACTAGTTTTTGAATTACTCATGTATATAGATTAGTTTACATTGAATACTTTTTTTTTTAATTTACGTCCGCTCCAACGTTAAGTTATATCGGACGGTGAATGAATTGGGTGAAATGATGCTCAAATGAGTCCAGGGTCCATGGAGCTTAGAGTTACCCGACATTCGTCTTGAAGGATAAGGAAAAATCCCGGAAAAAACCGTATCTAGGTAACTCACCCTGACCGAGATTCGAACTCGGGACGTCTTGAAAGTGAGGCAGACATGCTACCATCTACGCTACCGAGGCGGGTTCAACTGAATACTTAAAAGGCTATTACACGTTTCAAACTCAGATTACGGTGCCATCTTTACTTTTATTACACACCCAGGTATACCCTGAGATAGGACTCAGTTAGAGACTGAAGCAAGGAAACAGCTTCAAATTGGTGAAGCATCTTGAGTCAGTTATACTCCTTCAAAAGTGCATCATCGAGGCAAATAAAACCGCTTCAAGTGCCAAAATCCTCTATCCGGTCTTAAATTAAAAGAAGTTTCCTGTAAATGTTAGACCCATGGTTTAGTATTAAATCTTTTACCGTCACCAGAAACATGACAGCAAAGAATTCGCGTTAAAAATGATTTACCTTTTGGAGGTGATTGTCCTACAAAATCCTTGGTGTTTGTCTTGTGTGAAGAAAATTGCTATTTATGATTTCTTTCACAGTTGAAGAAATCCCCATAGTAATCAAGTGTTGTGTGCAAATGGCGCTGACAAGATCAAAGTTTTGTTGAGGGTGTTATTGTTGAACTGCGTCACAGAGGACTCTGCAGTGGATATTGTTTACTGGCGCTCCCTTCTAGCTGTAGCCTGTAATTTCTCCCCCTCGCTACTCCCCCGCCCACAATCCATTACCAGCTCTAATTATGAAAAAGAACACTGACATGTCAGTCGGTGCGAAACTGCAAGAGGGAGAAAGGCCGGTGGTGCCTGTCTACCGACTTGAGATCACCGCTATAGATTATATAGGCAATTTTTTCATGTGCCAGGAATTATAAATACTGACTCCCCTTGCAGTTATCATCTTCCTGAATGAATCAGTTGCAGCTGAACCAACATGCGGAACTTCAACAGCGACATATGCTGTACGAGTACATACATGTTAGTGTCTACCGTTATAATTTGCGTTCACTCTTTTGCGTTGTGCAGTTGCCATCACATCAGTGCTCTCGGGCCTTCTGTTGGATGCGCACGCATATTCTTGACGTATTATTCTCACTTTTAATAGTAGGAGAATGCAAGGACAGCAACATGCCCGCCTCGGTAGCGTAGATGGTAGCGTGTCTGCCTCACGTTCAAGAGGTCCAGAGTTCGAATCTCTGTCAGGGAGAGTTATCTGGATAAGGTTTTTCCGGGGCTTTCCCTTATCCTGAAAGATGAATGTCGGGTAACTCTAAGCCCCATGGACCCCGGACTCATTGACCATCATTTCACCATTGTCATTCATCATCCGATATGACTCAACGTTGGAGGACGTAAATTAAAAAAATAAAAATAAAATAAAAAAACAGCAGCATATAACGTTCCATTTCTTTTCGTACAAAGGCTTTCTCCTAGTGCTGGAGCTTTAGTAGGCTACGTTGTCGATTAGTCTCTAAGAGAGAGTTTGTTTCAGCAATAAGTGATGGGGTCCGCCTCGGTAGCTTAGATGGTAGCGTGTCTGAATGACGTTCAATTGGTCCCGAGCTCGAATTTCAGTTAGAGCGAGTTACCTGGATAAGTTTCTTTCGGGTTTTGCCTTATCCTGATAGACGAATGTTGGGTAACTCTAAGCTCCATGGACCTCGGACTCATTTGAACGTCATTTCACCCATTTCATTCATCGTCCGATGTGACTTAACGTTGGAGGACATAAATTACCCCTCCCAAAAAATTATGGGGGTGAAGCGAAAACGTCATGTTTCAAATGCCAGATAACCAAGCTTTGATTTAGTTTGATACTCTTTTCATTACATAATCTGTTAATTTTGTATAGTATGGAATTTTCATAAGTGGTTATATATTCCTGGAAAGCTGAATGTATTATTTTTATATTGTACTTGTGTAAATTATTTGACCGTACGAGTCCAATAAATGATGTGTTTGATTTTGGTGCGCAGAAGTTAAATGGCATAGAAGTTAAGAAAAAAATCTTAAAAATCTTAACTTCCATTGATCTATTACAGTTTTAACATTCACTTTGACGCTGGATTTTGAAATTATTCTTTCTAACATTCTGTTATAGTAACATTTGAATGATTAAACTTCCTAGGCTGAAAACCACTCTTGATCCTATAAAGACTCACTTCGCACCATTTAGGATGATGTTTGTAATTCTTGTGGGAATAAATTTGTTGCTTCTTAATTAAACACCAAGAGAAAAGCATTGAATCTATAGCTCAATTTCGAGTGTGGAACTTGCCCGTTGAAGAACTGGGGATCAGCAGTTCATATGCGCTCCATAACTCGACGCTGAAGTACTGGGTGCCCACAAATAATGCACACCAAACTTAAAAACTTGGTTGAATATTCTTTTCTTCAGTTTGCTATCTTCATTTTATAACGTTATTTCCTCTGACGTATTCATTCTTAATAGAATTCATTAACTACAAGATAGTCAATCTGCTTTATAAATCTGGTGTTATAAATCTCTTATAAAGTTGATTCCATCCTTTTCTTTCTTGTTTCTTTTCTTTTCTTTTCTTTTCTTTTCTTTTCTTTTCTTTTCTTTTCTTTTCTTTTATTTCTTTACTTTATTTCATAAGCTCTCATTCATGTGTGTATCAATAAATATAGAAGCAGACATTTTACTGTTAGTTACCCTCCCAGATATATTACTAAATTGCTTTAAAATAACAGAGGCTTTTATGAAAACACCATAAAATTATATTTATTAAATAAAATGCCAGTTATTTCATATCCTGTAGCATGAACAAGCCAATATTAGAAGCAGGTCAGGTTATGCATGATTTCAGAGAGCAAAAGCCTCTACTTCTCACCAAGTACCTCCCTAATCTATAGGAAAAGACGTACAGGTTAGAGCATCTCAGTCCAGACGTTCCAGCATATGAAAAGTCTAATACGGATACCAGGTACTGAACCCGAAACACTCTCTTCGTAAATATACCTCGAACCAAAGATCCAAATTGACTTACTTGAGTTCGACTTAAAATTCTTAAGTGAACTGAAATATTGTAATTTCAAGCAGTTATGCTGTAGCAGTTTAAGATGTTTCCCACACCTAATAAATTGAAATGCACCGTAATCCTAATTTCAAATTCATTGACTATTTAGATTTTCATTTTTATTTTTTTGTTATTGTAGTGTTCAGTTTTACTTTATTTACAGCGTACCAATAGATAGAGTATTATTACATTCAATTTGAAAGTGAGATCCCCTCTCCCAGACGTTAGTTTAGAAAAATGTTCATGCCTTTGTATACATGCATGAATGTACAGCATAGTTCTAAAACAATTCCGGATAAATACCAAATTAGTATTTTAGTTCAATGTCTTGCAAGGTTCCACGCCAACATTTTTAAGAAAATTCCTTCACTCAAAGAAACTTTAAGTAGGTGGGTATGTACATTTTAGTTTCTCAAAAAATGACTGACGAATTTGATTAAAATAATACGCATTTGTACTACTTACGAGTTAAAAGTAAAATATATCTTGAACTTTCTTGGAATTGTCTGAGAAATTATCTTCATTCTAAACATTTTGTAAAACGTTGTATAATTGCGACATATAAGAGATTGACTTACTGCGCAAAAATGTAGATCTCTTTATAAAGTACAATTTATTTTATATGACTCTTTTGGTAGCATTAGCCTTTGAAATGTTCGTTGTTGTTTTAAATTATTCAATTCATAGTGTCGCTATTTAGGTATTTCTTCCAATTTTACGGACAGAGTATGAAATTTCAAGACCAGCATATAACGAGTGGCTTTCAAACATCTGACTATCGATTTGGTTTGCTCTATTCCGCTTGTGCCTACAAGGTATGTGCACAAGGGTTTATTTCGTTCACATAAAAGAGAAAAAAAAAAATCTTTTGTAAGAATACTCTTTTGAAGAAACCATGTAAAAGCAAGCGTAGTGCGTAAAAAACCCTTGGGAAAGTAATATCAGAATTATTACTTTATTATTACTCCTGATAAGAAAGCTTCCCTATTTTGCAGAGATTCAAATAAATTTAAACAATAAAGAATTTTACTGGTAAGCATTTTACTGCTACACTTGTTTAATTATTATGGTGGCATTTTCTCTCTTAAATAGTTTTCTTTCACCATACATAAATGTAATTCATATGAATTTAAAAAAATTACCCCCAAGAGAAGCTGTTGGTGATTCACCATAATTTAGATCATTAGATCGCTCATACACCCTGTACTCTTCCAGCGTGTGCCAGACGAAAGGGTGAGGCATTGCTCCATTTTTTTATTACCTGGTGTAGCCGCAGCAGACAAGGGGATGGGGAGGCAGGTTATCATCCCCCACATGACGCCCTGCTCACTCACCCTGAACGACCGGCTGACCAGCACCCTCACCCCTGCCACCTTTCCCCCCATTCACTCATATTGTACAACATATGCCTTCACGTTTATGTACTCCACGATGTTCATCCTAAGCCACTTTGTAGCTTCTGTTTGTTTATTAAACAACGATTAGCCGATGCCCTAGCTGAGAATAGGAAAATCAACATCTAAAATGAATGTTCACATGTGACCCTTTGATTTTTTTTCATTACTGCTGTGTAAAATGTACCAAGCTGTTTTATTTTGATCCGGATTTTTATTCGATAATATATCGATATTGTAGATTAATGTAGCTCCCAGCTAGTGCTAATCATCACTATATCAAACAGGAACCTGCGAAAGGACAATGGTTATTAATTACTGCTATAGTAACTAAGGCAGCTGTATGTATATCTGCAATATAATTGCCAATAAATAAATAATTCCTTTGTAGGTAATTAATGCACTTTATTTCATACTATATAAAGATCTTACGTCACATTTTCAGATCATTTTTGCTAATCACTATTGGTTGTTTTTGAATAGTTTCTACACACTGTATTAATATCTATCCATTTTAATTGATAATAAGAGATGGAGAATAAATCGAATTATTAGCGAATGTGAAATGCAGGCCTTGAAATACCATACTCCATCAATTACATGGGGAGAAACAGCTAATAATAACACTACTTTAAAAATTAACTTATCCAAAAATATAAAACAACTATAACGGATATATTGGTGTTGGCGAAGACACGAAACTAATAAAATTAAGTAAGATATGTTTTTGGTGCAGTAGGTTTTTGATTATCTGCTATGATGTACTCTTGGTATAAAATTATATAGCATTATTTCATAGGCTTTGAATGGATAGAGTCGACATGAAAAATTCAATGCCATGGCCGGAATTTGAACCACGGATCTCCTGGTTTCCGTCCAATCATTCTTATCCATTGAGTTACCATGGCCAATTTGCCGTCCTGACATTAAATTCTCCAAATGACTCATATATTTCCCCTTATTTACTATCTTAAGTACTTGAATCCCAGCCTTCATCATTAAACTCTTATTATTTAAGTTAATTAATGGAAATTAATCATTTCTTCACACTAGCCATATATAGGCTAAGGTTTTGAATAGAGTTGCCATGAAAAATTTAATGCCATTGCCAATGCCATTGGCATTGAGGTTTTCATGTCGACTCTGCCTGTTCAAAACCTTAGCCCATACAGGGCTAGTGTGAACAGATGATTAATTTCCATCAATTAACTTCATATGCTGTTCACATATATTGAAAATATATGTTTTATTTATTATGTAAATATGTACATATTATGATATTTAAGCCTTTATGGGATGATGTTGCCCCGGGGCAACATTAGGCTGTATTCAGATTAAAAATACTTTAGTGTGGTTTTTTATTGTAATATTGTACTGGCCTTTGTCAGTTATACACACAAAAGTTTTAGTCTTTTTGAATTCTTAATATTATATTATTTTTACAGTTACCTTTCAGTGTTTTTTTATAAAAAGGCAAACTCAAATCAAGTCCAATCAAATGATTCCCCGTCAACATCCAAGCATACCATCACACCGATTATTTTATGTGGACCCTCCCCGTCCTTTACCACTCAGGCACATTTGACTGCAGTTGCCGAGATTTGAACTCACGACGTTTAACTGTGAATGGAGGGTCAGTCCATTACCTATCACCTTAACGACAATGGCTATTCGAGTCGATTGCGTTGAGGCATCGTAGAAGGTACAGCAAGAGTGGCATAAGTGATATCAGTTTTGGTGTTTATCCAACATTTTATTTTTGTATTATGCCTACTGTTCATATACATGATCTTCTAAAATTACTTATTTTTTCCCATCATATTGCAGTACAAAACTGAGTGGAATACAATAATTTGTTTACCTACTATATATGTGATGCACGAAGTAAAAATGTAATTAGTCTTTTGATGTAATTAACTTATACTACAGATGTCAGTAGCCTACCTCATACTGCGCTACGTATTATTTGTTTTGTTTTGTTTTCTGGAGACACAAAGTAGTCTTTAAATTAATCTGTACAAAAATATCTATTGTGGGTTTCTCTTTGACAGTGATTTATGAAGCATTACAAAACGCATATTGTGAAGCAGATAGTTCTATAGAATTTATATTTTACACCTGTGCCTTTGAAAAATTAGAAATCACTATATTTTTATCCTGGTACATGCCTGTAAGAGAAAGGCTGTTGAAGCATACTTCTAAATTTTGGAACAGTCCTCGACTTCATTGGCTTTAAAAAGTAGGGTTCACCTACTCATGTAGGTAATTTGGAGGAAAATAGGTTATTAATTAATATAGCTGGTCTGTAATTGACCTAGGACATGAGTACTTTCGCTGCTCCGAAATGATTCTTCTCATTTGAATATAAAATGGTAAGATTTTAAATTGCATTTAACATTTATTATTCAGCTATTTCCATCAGACAGTTTGCTTTAGTATTTAAAAATTATGTATGTTCGAATACATATCCATCAAAATACACCCTACAATACATCATTATAATATATTTAAAAGAATGAATCACCTTTACCGTAAGCGCTGGTAAATAAAATGGCTATATAACCTTCAAAGCATGTCTATTAATACTGGTTTACAAGTGTTTGATACCTATACAAAATTATTTCGTAATATTGCACATTACATAGTCCGTTCTAAAATTCTCCAATGTAAAGGACTTACGCTGTTTGAAACCAAAGCGTGGTTTAATATTCCGCTTGGTGGCAGTGTCTATTATAGGCTCATAACGACCGAAACACATATAACTATCACAGCCAAAAACTCGACCCAGCTATTCATCAGTATTGCAAAAATACGCCAAGTTCCATGTAAGTTGTCAATGGTCACTGGAAGGCCACTATACCAGTCCTCTTCTTGCTATCCGCCACTACCCAGTGAATCCCTGATGGATTTTTAATTAATCCAAATTAACAACTATCGTAGAATCTTAACAACTGATGGTACAAGTTTTACCTCATGGATTAGGTACTATTCTGGTTCATTAGAAAGTTGGATGTCTCGATCTGGTTCCTCCTACTGCTTGCAATAATACACAATGATCTATAGATGTCAGTAAGATTTGTAGCCGACCTGAAAAATGAAACGTTATATAAGAATACAAAAACTAAGCACACCATTTTGTAGAGCCCATAATTCTGCCTCGAATTAACATAAAACTGTCAAAATATATAATTTTGCACGCAAAACTCACTTAAAAAGCACTAGAGCTTAAAGCAGTGTGTTATAAAATTCTGCACTGTTGTAAAATTCTATATGAATGTAGGAAGAGGAATATTCCGTTTTATTGACGTTTTTGAACGCGCTCACAGGATGCGGGATGTCATTAAAGCTCGCTTTTTCAATTTGTGTGGGATAACGCTCTGACACTTGGTCTCTCAACAGCTGTCCTTCCTCTATTATTCTAGCACTCATCGGTCATTTTGTGTAGATAAGCTGAACTTGTCACTGGTTGGTTGCTCATTGCCCGTTAACTGATATAATACAGGATATAAAAAAAGTTTGAATTGCAGACGTCATTGACAACTTTTTACTACTCACTTTTGGCTTTCCTGGGAAGCAAAAATGTTAACTAAGCATTTTATGCTAAACATATGATGTAGTGATGTTCAAATGTAGTATATATCTGTCACTTGTTTCCTAGATAAAAAAATCAGATCGCTGATAATTGATTTGCAAAAATAATTACCAGGTTTTTATTCTGTAGAACACCAAGCTATCCTTTTTCTTAATTCAATGCTCTCTTTAACTTTTAGAATATTAAATTTTCATTCTGTTTTGTATTTGTGTGTACCAAAATTAAAATTTAGCTCATCAATGCATCTACGTGCATTTAATTTCTGTTATCACTTGGAGGAATTTATAAAATAATTTGTATTTAAATATCATTCACAAATAAAGTATGTGTTGTAGCCAGACGATATTATGAACATGGGATATCCCTAAGTGTTATATTTCTACACATTTTATTCGTGTATCTACAGTAAATATAATCGAACAGCAATTTTTCACTTAAAACAAAAGAATGTTTTAGCAACTCTTCAGCTGCTGGCAACATAGATTCACGGTAACTGTGAGGTACACATTCGGAAGGTTCAATTGGCGTCGATCACTCATACAGGCCTCGGATCTGTCTTGAGCTTCCCTGGTCGGTAGATGAATGGTAGGGTAGTTGATTTTCTTTATATGTATGTATTTATTCACTGCAATTGGGTACTACCCGGTGGCAGAGTTAAGAATACAGATCAAATTACAAATACTAGATTTACAACAATAACACAATAAACAATACAAACATGATATTATTTTACTTTAGTCACTTAAAACATATCTAATTACTTCTCTATTTACATATTATATACCATTATAATTTAAAAGTTAAACTATAAACTATCTAGATTTTTTCTAAATTTCTTCATCGACAGGGGACAGCCCTGAAAGACTGCTACAGGCAATTCATTCCATTCTATTAACAAAAGAAAATTTTCCTACGTCGGTTCTCTTTCATTCAGATTCCTTATTATCTTCAAGGTATGCTTCTAGGATTCATGGCATACGACGGTACCGGACAGATGGCTCGACTTCTTGATCAAAGGAAAGATATGTTCCCCGTGAACATTATAGGCCTATTTGGTCGACAGGTCGTTCATCGTTATCTTTAAATAGCTCATACATTGAAAAACGTCTTCAAGAAATTAGAAATTCACATTGGAAACTGAAATTGATGGATTTCTTCCTTTACTGGATTTGAAGATAATAAAAAATAATAATAAATTGGATTTTGGTCTATATAGGAAGTCTACTCATATCGATAATTACATAAAAATAAAAAATTTGATCCTTTTTCACATAAATTTGCTGTTTATAATAGTTTGATTTATAGACTAATAAATATACCCTTGAATAAAGAGGAATTTAATATATAATATAAACATATTATTAATACTGCTTTAATTAATGGTTTTAATAAAGTCTTTATACAAGATAAGGTTTAAAAAATTAAATATAAAAAGTTAATGATATTTCTACTCTTAAAAATAAAAGACGATTATAATTTTAAAATATTTACTAACCGTCCTTGGGTTTATAAACATTTTCAACAAATTTTTAAAGAATTTGGTTTAACATCAGTTCCTCAAAATAAATATAGTATTAAAAGTTTACTAGATTTCTAAAAAATATAAAATTCCTAATAATAAAAAATCTTGTATTTATTAATTTAATTGTTTAGATTGTGATCAGGTTTATTATTGGTAAGACAAAACGTAATTTGGAAACCAGAACAAAAAAAAAAAAAAAAAAACATTTTCGTAACATTGAGTATAAAAAAACTGATCAATTGGCCGTAGCAGATCATTTTGAGTCATTTAACCATGAAATGAATCCTGAAGTTAAATTATTAAAACAATTAAATGGTCCGATAGATTTAATGGTTTGGGAAATATATATTAAAAAATAAACATCACGTAATGAATTTTGAAATACCAGCAGTTGATTATGTTTTTAGGTTTGTTTCGTTTTAAGGTTTTTGTAATACTTAAAAACATAGTAACATAGTAACCTTTATCCTTGACGACGAAGTGTAGCTTCATTTTCTATTTAACTTCTTCAAGCCTTGATGTATTATACCTCCGCGCATCTCTGTAGCTTCAGCATCAGCAGTCTCATGCCTTTGGTTTGTTTCCTTCATCCCTTCCTCCTAATTGAGGATAATCACAATATCTATGTAGATGGCTTTGCGTGAGGGACATTAAGACACAGCAATTTTCATAGAGGAATAAAATTATTTTCATTTCTGGTAAGAAAAGGCTCGAAAATATCTCTTCAAACAGACATTTCTGGAAGTAACAATATTTAACTGCAACATAAATTTTGATTATTTATTGCATTTACAAAATAGTTTTAAAATATAAAAAATATTATGTACGAAATTATCTTACCCAATAGGCAGATTTTTCATTTTCTAACTTTCCGAACTAACAAAGTATTTCAAAATGAGGTAATAGACATATTTAAGCAGCCAGACATTTTTCTGTAAGCTGCAGCTGCAATATTATGCTAAGTAATTACCCAAAATAACGGCCCCAGAATAAATAGGTGATGGATACCTACTTAATCAGACTAGAAAGCTTTTATATGAAAGGTCAGGATAATAAAATTGTTCAGAATTACAAGTCAATTGATGTCAGTACCTACTGCTTATATACCACCTGTCGCTTCCTTAAAACGGGGTGTAAATGATTTTGAAATTGCTGAGTAAGAATGACGTGCAACCTCTGCCTGTAACCTAACAAATAACACATCATTAAGCTGTGATATAAACTCAGATTAATGGCTCCCACTTGTGTCGTACATTTAGCCGAGTATAAAATGTTTACTTAGTTTTGATACACCACTTATTAATACGCATCTTGTTTCCTTTCTGCAGAATTACAGAGATTTTATTACCAGCCTGTAAAAACAAACTTACACGTATATTCGTTTATTTGAAGACTTCAGACAGCCTCCTATGGAATTAAAACCTAGAATGGAAAAAATTCAGCCCAATAAGCTGAAAAACATCACCTTTTAGCACTATTAGGAACTAAGACAGAGGAACACAGCTTCGAGATCTGTGACGTATTTCCGCCGGTAGTGAGGCCTGCAGTGCGTGTGACGTCAGGCAATAGCCGTGTAGCACCAAGTTACCTATATAAATGACACTGTAAGTACAGAGTCTGAGGGTTCAGTCAGGTGTAGCACACTCGATGACAACAATGTAGCTGCTACGTACCAAATGGAACTGTCAAATTTACATTGTGACGATTTATTGAAGGACAAATATACACACAAGAAAGACTTGGCTGATTTTTACAAGAATATCCCCCAAACTAGATTTCCAAGGTGGTATTCACTTGCCGCATGGGCGATGTATATGTTTGGTTTGACAAATGTGTTAACAATTTTCTTTTCTTCTTCCTCACTTCATGGCATAGGCAATCAAGTGCCTGTTCCGCCTTCGAAGTCCTCCAGCCATCGTTTCCTGGGTCTGCCCACCGATCTCCTACCTTTAGGATGATACTGTAGTATTTGTTTTGTAAGTCTATTATCTGGCATTCTTTCAACATGTTCCTTCCATTTTTGTTTGAGATCTTTTAACCTATCATTCATACTAAAAATGTCCAGCTCTTCTCTTATATTTTCATTTCTTATTAAGTCCCTCTTCGTGCATGAGTTTTTTTTTCTGTTATGAAATTAGCTAAGTCCAAACCCCGAAGCACCTTGTCGTTTCACAATCTACCATGCAGCCTTCGATTACAAATTTCCCAGACATAACGTCCTCACATTCATAAACTAGTTAAAGAACAACGAAACAGAAAGTGTCAGAAAATTTCCACGTAATTCTGTTCTGTGTGGGTCTCCTCTAATTTGCAGAGAAAATTACTTTATGTTTTATTTTATTTAATTTATAACATGCCTGACGTTCAGATATACTACGAGTTGAAGTATTATATATTTCTTTATAGCACAGAGCCAAAATGTATTTGTTTATAAACTGTGACCAGTTGTGCAATTAAAGCAGTCAGCATTGATATTACAACAACCAAGAAGTAAGTTGTACATATTATTAATACCCGATACGTTTCCTGTATTTCTTACACTGTTGGAACTCCATACATATCAAACTATTTCCTTCCTTTTGGGCAGCAGATATCAGCGCAGTGACGTTACACGTTAACCTGCCTTTCGTTCGGAAGCATATTTGGTGGTTATCACTGACGGAGCTGACGTCACACCGCCACGTCACTTTCTTTCCCTAAACTAAGAGGAGAATCTTCATGAGAGGGTCTTGAAATAACCTTCATTGCTGCTTATTTCAATTATTTAATCATCATATCAATTGTTACTTTAAGTGGAAAATACACGGACTAGAACACTCAAATTGCAGTTTATTTTCTACAGGTAACAGTAACAAGCTTAAAAAGCGCATTGTCATATAGATATATACACTCTGGTAATATCTGTTCGATATAAATCCTAAATATATCTACATCCAATTCTAATTTTAACATATTATGCATATTTTATTGTTCTGTAAAATAGGAAAGTAACATTTGACATTTTGGCTTGCCATAAGCCTTATTTTATGAGGCATAGTCTCTCAATGAATCTCTCAGTCTGTAAACATAGATAGCTTGAAGGGAAATGAATTAGAGTAAAAAATAGATTGTGGTTTAATAGTAAACGTGTTCAGTTGTTCTCTAAGTTAGTATTACAATAATAGGTACGTTTTTGATTGTTTTTAGTTTGTATTAAATCTTTCAAAATATGTTAGAATCAAATCTTCAGTTGTAGTTGGCAGTAATCTACTTTGATTGTTCTGAGAACTTGAAAACATTGTCGAAATTAACTCTGAAGCTTTTGATTAATCGAAGCGTAGAACATCTCAAGGCGTAATGTCCGGGGATTATTAAGCTTAACAAATGAGGCAAACATTAAGAAATATAGTGAATAATAAACGAAAAATAGTGATACAAATAGCTATTTTCAGCTCATAAATATCCAATTAACGTATTTACTTCCTGTTTTCAATTTTCTCCAACTTGTGTTTGTTTATACATATTTTGAAGTATCTTGTATCACTTCCTTCTATGTACCATTATCAAAATATATGTATGCGATTGTTCTTGTATATGATTTGTTTATAATGATTAATATATGTCATTTTTGTAAGTTTAAAATAAACTTTAGATCGTTTAAAAAAATATAACTTGCGAACGTGTACGCCACTGTGCTCATATTTCCAGTACTTTTCTCCTTTCCTTCCTATTACACCCTTTGTTAATTATTGGATAAAGTATTATTACGCCAAACTTATGTCAAATCTATGCACATACATGAATATTAAAACTTCGTTGTTTCTTTGCTTGATTCTTCATGGATTTGTGTCTGAAATTATATCAGCAGGCATTATAACATCTGTAGTCCGCCACTGACGACACAAGGGGCGGGGGAGAGGGTGCATGGAGGAAATTTGACTCCAGGTCATTTTGTCCACCACAACCGCTACATGGCTGCCGCTGATCACTGGAAGCCTTAGATACAGCCACCGTGCTACGCGTAACCAAACAGCAAAACATTTTTATCCAACTTTCCTGCTTCTCCTTTTCTACAATGAAATATTAAACCGGAATTGAAATGTCGGTATACCTATGACCTTCGGATATGTTTGCATGTTGTCTATTTCAAACGCACGAATATTTAAGCAAAACAGTCTATCCTTGTTATCTTTCAGAAACTATATTTAGATTGAAATTAATTGTTCTTTCATACTAACCGTGTGCAGAACAATAAATAGATCGAGTGAGGCTGAAAAATCAGTGCAATAGCCGGAGATTTAACTGGAGTTGGCCGTTAAGTTGTCTCAAGTATGTATGAGAACCCCTTGTTGTTTGCCGAGAAAAATACGAGTCATCAGGAGAATTTAATGTCTTCGTGACACGTTGCCATGGTTCATGCAACCGGACGGAGACCGTAAGAACCATGGTTCAGGTCTCGGCTATGACATCTTGACTGTACCTATCCAAACCGTCTCCTATATTTAAATACTTCTAAATAGTTTAAAATTTTTGAAAATCAGCAAAATAATTTTGTTCAAAATAACGTTGCTTTAATAAACTGAAAAATACTTAAGGCAAAAGCCTTATGCGAAACTTTCACTAGTTTTGGAAATTAAAATAGGTTGTAATGTAATCAGAAGTTGAACCGTCAAGGTCAAGAAGACGTGGATTCAAAGAGAGAGAGAGAGAGAGAGAGAGAGAGAGAGAGAGAGAGAGAGAGAGAGAGAGAGAGAGAGAGAGAGAGAGAGAGAGTAAGGTCACGTGGATGAGAAAACGTAAATTAAATTTCTGATGTTTCTCAGTTTCATTTATTTGAACTTCAAAGTTTATGATCACGCATGCAGTTGAGTTACTTCTCGGTTGAGTTCCTCACTTGAAGAGGAACTTTAGGGTTCCATTTGAAGCATTTCTGAGGGCTACAAAAATTGTAAATAAATAGATAATCAATTACTTTTGGAAATAGAAGAATTTTAATATGTTTCAGTTGCATATTGTCGTTCCTTGGGAAATGAAATGCTCATGACAAAAACGATGACGACTTGAATTTCTTTCTTTGCAGTGGTGATGCATAAGGATAAGGAAGACGGTCTTCACCACGACTCCCAGTTCCGAAACAGGGACCTCACTACGTACGATCACACGCTGCTGGACGGCGAAATGTTCCTGCAGGTGAGTACCTTTGATTATCCCAAGCTACGTCATTAATAAACAAAAATATACACCCTTTAGTGCGGGACCTTATCATTGGGGCTACTTGTGTGTCTCTGAACATAATTACCTTGGTAATTCGTGTGTATAGTATGATCGATTACATGTTGCTAGCTTGTGTTTGTCACCATAATTATCTGAAGAACGAAACAAGAGTAAAATAAACTTTCCTTTATGCTAGGAAGTGAATTTGGAACATTGGAAGTTTCATTTTCATTCTATATGACGAACAGTAGTTCATGATGTACATCTCTAACTTTGAACTGCAAGAGCAGCCTTTATTCATGATCATCAGAGATGCTGTACAATTAATATTAGATAATATATTTACAGTCTTAGGTATAACAGAGCTTTGTGTGTTGATTTACTTTTACTTCGGAAAAAGAAAAAAAATACTATAAATCTAGACAAATTTATAGTAAATTGTCAAATACTATTATTTCTTTGAAGGCTCATTTTAATTCATTGTGTAGAATAGATGTGTGCTAAGGTGGTTTGTGTTCCATTCCAGTTGGCTGATACAGTGCAGCACCTCACTTGCAAATTGAAGAAAAATGATAAGCAGGCGATTGTTAAAAACTTCCATCTATTAGTTACGTGTTAACATTTCACAAACCATGACAGGTTTATTATAGTTGCTAATTTTGACTTCCCTGGTTGCTTTCTTAGTTGGTAGATTGGCTCTTAAATCATGCCGACGTTTCACCGTGTCTTGGCTCAGCTTTGACAATGGCCCAGTTCAGAATTTACGAAGAGGACCTGGTTTGGACGATTAGAAGTTGAATACCAATCTTCTAATAAGAGGTTTTTATCAAATAGAGAACAATCAACACGTAGAAAAGTAGAACCGTTAAAAACTTTCAGAACGTAACTTAGTGCAAACAGGTATCAGACATCAAAATATAAGTTTGGATTATGTAGATTTAAGTATGGAAAGAGTGGGCTCTGGAAGTACCTATATTACTTTTCTCAATTTGTATCCCTTTGTTTTTCGTTTTTCTGATTTCTAAGAATGCCAACATCAGCCTAAGATGTTTTCTGTGGATAACTATCCCATTTATAGATTTGCTTATTCTTAATCAGAGGTTCCCATTTTGGTTCTTATTAAGAAGAAAACAAATTTGCTAACTTTAATTTTAATTTCTTCGCGCCGTTACTTCGTTGCTGATCCCTTTAGAACTATGAAGAGAATGACACAGAATTTGAAAAAAAGAAATGAAGAGGTTGTGTTTCTGTTAATGGGATATTTTTAATAAATCGTTCACGACAGGTAACACCTAGGAGTTTATTGGTAGCAGGACCAAATTCATAAGTGTACCACGCCCCTCTCAAATAGCTTAATTAAAAGATTCCGCGGCATGATCTCATGTAGCACCGCCCCTTACAGCGATGTCCAAGACCAGTTTTTGTCTAATGGTCCCAGCCAATAATGAATTGCCTAAATAGTTAGATTTGAATCCTCTAATTGTTCTTGGATGCCGATGATTGCATTATTAAAGTGACACAAATCAGTAGCATTTCAGTTGTCCCATTACGTTTAGTTTTTAGCTTTAGTTTGCTGGGACTGAACCGATCAGCGGTGAATACTAAATGCAATAAATAGTTGGGTATATTACAACAGATAAGTTATAACTATTCTAAGCACAAATATAAGAATCTTATGGTTTCCTCTACAGATAATTAAAACTAAATACAGCTAAAATTATTATTTTTTCGAAACTAAACTTTCGAGGCGAGAAAAATTTAAGAAGAGATTTTGAATCCTGGATACTCCATCATAAATTTACCATAAATTGAATTTAAAACTGAAGAAAATCTACTTTAAAACTATACAGGATATTAACGGCCTAAATCAACTCTTAGACATCTCTAGATGACTTAGGAACAGTCATTTTACAGATTCCATTGCAATAGTACACGTGTTTTAAATTTCATGTAGGTACTTTTATGCTATTGCTATGAAATACTTTTAATTTAAAAAAAGTGTAAGACGAGTACATGACATTGGAATAAATACGGGCTGTTGGACTCGTTCTGAAGTTTCAAGGGACTTCGTGAGCAAACACCATGGTAATAGTGGAAGCCTAAGGTTCAAAATATACTTTCTGTATAAAAATAATTTTTTGAACATTTGGAAATTATGACCAAATTTTATTCTGGATACCTTTAATATTTCTATAAATATGGTACCCCGTGAAGTGCTAAAACGCACATTAAGAAACAGACTAGCAACGACCACAAGAACCTCGTGTGTTTTAGCCATGGAGATTCCTGTGGTAGTTTAACCCATAATACAGTAATATAAAATTAAAAAGTCATCGTCATTCTGCACTTTTACAGCATTTTTTCAATGAATGTTGTTCTCAAAGAGGTACAGGACTCGTCAATGTTTGAGTTTTCATGAGAGCTAAAAAGAATGTATGAATATTGTATGGAATGATGTATTGATTTCCTGTTTAATAACACAAGTATGTTATTAATGGAATTTTTGAGTATTTTTGCAGCACGTCGCACATCACTGTACAGTTTAAGAATATTTACGCAGTATTTTGGGAGAATTCCGGAAGTCGATATCGAATACGTTGACAAGAAGTAAACTCTGCCAAAACTGAACATCATAAGGTTTAAAGACTTTGTTTAAACGGAACGTTATTGTTGTTGAAAGCAAATGTTTGCAGAAAGGAACATCCACCTTGTTCTTCCTATGTTAAAACAGTGTGGCAACTTTGAAAATGAGAAATGTGGAAGTGTCTAAAGGTCATAACAACGCTGACGTGCTAGAAGTTAAACAACGAGACGATTGCTATCATAATAAAACGCGCTGATTATAAGATGACGTACCTACTTTAGTAGATGTTTGTCTTTATTGAAAGCGATGGCTCAGTTCTCAAGTCACGCATGTACTTCCTGACAGGTAGCTGCTGATCACCCATCCCTTCCTCCTGCTATCAAATAATGATTAATGAACCGCTTGCACCTGACGAGCTCTCATTCCGTCCAATTTGCCCAGGCAAGTGCCTGATTGATTGTAGTCTACAGCACAGCTAACGGGGAGAGACCAAAATGTCCACTACTTGATCTTTCATCAAGGGTTATTATGGGTAGAAATAAAAAAATGTACAATTTCCGGCTTAAAGGAATTCCAAATTTAATGTCTGTACTGTAAACAAGTGCTGCTTCACTGTAGAGACAATACAAGAAACCCATTGAATGACAGTCTAAATAAAATATATTGTCGTGGTTATTAATTCATGCGTCCATACTTCTGTGACAAATCTCTGGTTCTTCTGCTTCTTCCTCCTCCACCTGAACTGGTCTCTGTACTTCTAGATTAGGTATTACTAGGGATCGGATTTTTAGGTGCTAAAATTTTAAATTTATTTATTTTTATACATTAAAAAGCAAGAAAATTTTTGTTAATAAGTTAAAAATATATACTAAAACAAAAAGAAAAAAATATGTTCTTTCATTTTATTAGAAAAACTTGTAATAAAAAGGAACTGTTTTGATAACTCACTAGTAATGGATTATTGATATCACATGTCAGATGTTGGAAATAGTTTGGAGTTACACTGCACAACACATGCCTTCTTTACATTATCCATTAGAAATCTCTTCACCTAAAAGCACCTGCTTCATAGAAGAATCTGAAGCCACCAAGATATGTTTGTTACCGCATAAATGCTCCGTTACGTGGGAGCCTTGATCAGCTGTTATAGACTTTCCACAAGACTTACAATATAGAATGTTTACATTTGCTTTGAATGTTTCTGAAAATTGTTTAATGCACATCTGTAACCGAAAGCTAACTCTAATTTTTACCTTCGGCATTTCCGTATATATACACGACTCCTGAACACGTACATATGCTCAGCATTATCTGGCACTTCTGAACTGAAGGAATAGGAATAACTCGAACATGTACAGAGGAAAGAAGAGCTGTTTGTTATCGTAGCATAAACTATTTGCTGACCTGTTAATTAAGGATTGGCCAGTTCACTGGATTTCCACTGAAGGTCATTCGTCAAGAACAAACGCGCAACCTGTACTAGTCGTGTTGAGTTCAAGTATAGTCGTGCTGCTCCAACCGTTACCATGACTTTATCTTTGTTAATAAAACCTCGCAGATAACGCGCTGATTATTCTTGTAAGATGAGAGGGGAACTGCCGCGCTTCCCGGCCCTGTGCTAAGCACCAATGGACGCATCACTTCAGCCAATGGACTTCGTAGGAATCACAAATGACAGATAGATGTTCACTCCACGTGGAGTAATCAGTGCGTTATCTGAGAGGTATCTATTACCAAAGATAAATCCATGGTAACCGTTCAAGCAGCACGACTATACATTGTGCAATACTCTGACATCGAGATCCCTTTCCTGCGAGTTTCGTGTATATATTTATATTATAGCGAGCTGTTGAGAACACGTAATCTAATCTAAGTTACAGGATAAGCAGAAGGCTTCTCTTCTCATGAACGAAATCATGCTGTTTGCCACACACAAAATCCATAAAATATCGTAAAATGTATAAATATGTATAAGTATGTATAAGTATGTATAAATAATACTAATTTGCACAAAATATCGAATTAGATAAAAAGTAATAAGGGTAGCTATTACAGCTTCAGAAATGGCTGGAACTCTTAACGGAGCTGCACAGTGCATTAGGGCTAGTATAAGAGGGAATGGAGTAAGTGTGTTTACGCAGCACTGCCTTAGTCAAATCTACAGTTAACAGTTCAAATTTAATATCGATGTTTCCTTAATTACCGAAAAATTTTTAGGGCTAAACTATGTTTTTTCTTAAAATAATGGCCTTACTCTAATTAAATGTTATTTTGGTATCTATTGATCTAATAAACATTGCTCTGATATTCGCAAAATACTTTAAGCAAAACGCAAACAAATATTGGCAGGCTTAACTTGTACATGAAAACAAGAGGGTATATAATTTGATTTTTATGTCTCATCAATTGCTTTTGCGTAAATGGATGTGTAATGAACATAATGAGTTATTTGATTTTAAAGTTGTAATCCTTAACACGCCCTTATCAGGGAAATCTTAACAACCAAAAGATAGAGATAGATAGATAGATAGATAGATAGATAGATAGAGAGACAGAGAGAGAGAGAGAGAGAGAGAGAGAGAGAGAGAGAGAGAGAGAGAGAGAGAGAGAGAGAGAGAGAGAGAGAGAGAGAGAGAGAGAGAGAGAGAGAGAGAGGCGGATGACTTCGGTAGTGTTTATTATACAAATCAATAGTGGATTCTGTCCCGTTGCGTTCTACATAAAAATAGTGGACATGTCAAATTGTCTGCAATTCAAGAAGTAGATCACCTGAGAATGACGAAGCACACGATTTGTACATCAAGCACTTACACTTTACCTTCATCAGATCACGTGATCTCGAGCACTGCTTCGATACAGATAATGTTTACCTAAGTGATAAGTGCAGGTGATTTACTTTTGAGACTTTTTAAAAATATAGTGCACTGTACTGCTAAATCAGTAACTATACAAGTCTGCCATGAAAAGTAAAGGAAGCAATAAAAAACATAAGTCAATAAGCAATTAATTTAAAATATCCGAAACTATTGTAAATGCAAGTTGTAAATGTATTACATAAAATGAAAGTATTTTGATTTTAATATATACTATGCAATTTTTAGTGGAGAGAATGTACATGTATTATCCTGAATTAACTATATATAAATAATTTCTCTGGATGAGGGAATTATTTAACCAAACTTGCAGACCTTATGTTTGAAACACTTGGAAGCGTCAAGTAGTTGTATTGCATTATCGGTCTGTGTATCGTTCTCTGAACTGCTGACCTTGACAACCTGTAGTATAGACATCTAAACTGTTTTATCGATGTCCAAGTTGGTAATATTTTAAAGTGGTTAGGGTGGCTCAGATAGTGCTGATCCCAAGCTCGTAAGTTGAAACCCGGCCCAGGCCTGAATTTTTAGTGTGCTTAAACATGACAGCCCATGTCAATAAACTTACTCACATGAAAAACTATGGAACAAATTCTGGTAGACCGATGCTGCTACTATGATCGTGGTAACTGATATATCATCAAACAAACCATTTGCTTTTCTGAAGGGCATGAAGTAAAATATTAAATATTGTAATAATTTAAAGAGTTCCACGAATTCGTTTCGAAACTCCAGCACTTCTCATCTATAGGTAAACCTGATTTCAATCTAGTAATGCTAATACACTTCGTGAAGTTATGCAATGGGTTACAGACATGAGCCAATGTAATTAGAAAATCTCTACTATCTACAGGTGATTAATCAATTCAAACATATAATTCACATACTCAGCATTCATGCAATTAACGTCAAAGCATTCACTGCCATCTAAGAAACTGTTTAAGGATGCTTTAATGAAATTGTAGAAAACTATTAATTTGGCTTATCTTTTCGTTTCAGCAGACTAAATTAAAATAGAATAAATAAATTAGCATCTCATTACAACAACGTTTAACTATTATCGGAGATATCATTATATAATCGGAGCTTTGATGAGATACTGTATTACAAATACGTCTGTATAAATACAGATTTGTTATTACCTACGCAGCTTTATGCTTCCTTACACTTCATAGCAATCCTGTAACACTTAGCAGTTTAGAAGGGAGCTGTCAGAGTAGATTATAAAGAAAGACCTTTTTTCTAGGAAAGGCTGACAGTGGTTTACACGATAATGATTAGCTACTTCCGTAATTTATTAGGCATGCGAGTATATTAAACTTAATATATTTTAATTAAAATATGTGAAACATGAACTGAGAATTATCTGATAGTCTTTTCTGTAATTCTAAAGGGGTGGAATGCGAAATTGAGCCCAATGTAGCTATTGCCTAATGTTTAATTGTATATAAAAAGAAAAAGAGAAAACAGGATGAAAGAATCCAAATGCATAATAATGTAGATAATCATTATTAATGAAATCACACTATAATATAATAATTTAATTGATTGCGTTAAAGATATATTCAGATGATTATTGGTCATTGTTAATTTGGAACTCTGTTTATAATAAGCATTCTAAGTGGTATAAGTTCTATTACTGAACTTCTACGTGATAGCACTTGTCAGACTTTAACACCAGAGAGCTGAGGTAATGAAGCTTGAGATAAAGAGTAACAGACGAAATATTGTTACATATCTACAAGTCTCTACCCACCATCTATATAAGCACTATACCTTCTATCCGCTCCAAATCGTGACAGATAAAACTAAGGATTTTTGTATAAATGGTTTTCTTCGCTACGTAGTCCACATGCTCTCCAAAATAATCAGAATGCCATCAACAGTTATTCATTGAAAGGTTGGAAGATATTGCTAAGCTCAAAGACTAGGGTGTAATTATTTACATAGGGCACACCCACTCCGCAGTAGCAGGATCTGCCGCTAGAGCGCCCTCCCACACAGAAGAGCAAGTCATGGACACATTAATCATTTTCGTCACTTTTCTCGCTCTCACCAGAATGTTTTAACACGCTGGTTTCGTAACGTGGATGAAAGTTGCAGCATGAGCTCATGCAACTTCTAATACTGACCTATCATTAGCTGCAATCCAAAAAAGAAGCAGAAAATGAAATTATGAATTCAAAAGTTTATAATAATGATAATAATACATTATGTGCTCCGTGGAATAGTAAAATACTTATATATCCTTCCTTGTGACGCAGTCTCTCTCCTTTGCTGTAAAGTTGCCCAGTTATATACTATCCATTTTTAGTGAATATTTGATTTTAAATAATATTATTTCTGTAGTTCTTGAAGAATCCATAGTGATAATCCTGGCACGGCTGTTTTCACTTTATATTGCATAACATATACAAGTGATAACTGTAGGGCTTTGTTTACTATCTCCAAAAACGACTGAATAATTCTTGTTTAGGTAGTGCGCCTATTTCAAGCACTGTTCCACAACACGACAGTTACGAGGAGCACTATTTACATATTGAGCCTAATAATTAAAAGAAAGTAATTTCTGGAAAGATAGGGTCAGACTGAAAAATTCAATGTCATAGCAGGGATTTGAACCACGGATCTTCTAGTTGCCGTCCAGCTGCTCTAACCCTTGAGCTACTATGGCCAACGTGCCGATATGACATTAAATTCTCCATTTTTCAGTCTGACTCTATGTTTCCATACTTTAGCCTACATACGGCCAGTGTGAAAGAACAATTAATTTCCATTAATTCACCTAATAGTGGTTAACTATAAAGCCCGGGCCTTTAAGTACTTACAGTGTTGTAAGTCGCCATTAAGATAGTTGTCTCATGTGTTTATGAGAACTCCTAAGTAGTTTACCGGGAAATACACGAGTCAGTTGGAGAATTTAATGTCATATATGCACGTTGGCCATAGTAGCTCAAGGGTTACAGCGGCTGTACGGCAACAAAGAAGTTCAAATCCCGGCTATGGCATTGAATTTTTCAGTCTGACTCTGTCTTTCCATACTTTAGCCTACACACGGCCAGTGTCAAAGAACAATTAATTTCCAAAGTAATTTCGGATTGAAAACTGCTTTATTGGTTTTGGAAGTATTATCCTTTACGATCAATACACTTTTACATCCGTTTGAACCATTTGTCAAAACATTTATTCCAGTCTTTTAGAGACACCTCCAAAACATGAGTTTTGAAGGCATCAATGACTTCTTCTGTCGACGAATATTGTTGGCCACGCAATTTATTCTTGATGACCGGGAACAAACAGAAGTCATTGGATGCCAATTCAGGACTGTATGGCGGATGACCCATCAGTTCGATTTTTGAACCTTGAAATACTTTGTCCTTAGACGAGATATGTGTGTCTTGATGAAGAACGATCCTAGGTTCTTGTTGGTTTTCCTTACTTCACCAAGACTTCCAGCAAACAAATGGTTGTGTGCCATTCAGCATTGATCGTTTTACATTCCTCTATACGCACTGTTATCATATAGTTTTGCTGAAGAAGCAGGAGATCATTTGCTTCGAAATGTTTTGAGTGCGAGTAACTTTTGTTGGATTTGCTTCATCTTGAAACACTCATACAGTCAACTGCTGTTTACGTTCCGGCTCATACACATAGATCCATGATTCGTCACCTGTTACAATCATATGTAGGTCTTTCGAGGCACCGCCATTGTATTTCTTCAGCATTTTTGTACATCAATCGACAAGAGCATCTTTTTGAGATTGTATCAATTTATGTGGGATCCAACGGCTAAATAATCATGTAGTATTTGATATATGTTGGTGGAACTAATGCCTAGGGCTGCTTCAACCCCACAGTATGTTGCATGCCGATCTTGTATTATTCATTTTTGCACATAAATGCTTTTGGCACAACAACTGATTTTGGACGATTTTCACAAACTCCATCATTGAGCGAACAGCGACCAAGATTAGATTCGATATACCAGCGTTTCACAGTGGCATATGATGGAGCTCCGTCGCCAAATGTGGAAGTTAGTTGATCGATGCCTTCTTGTTTTGGTAATTCACGTCATAAGTCGTAATAAATCACTGCAGAACATTTTCAAGAGTTAATCCCATGTTTTTGAGGCACTATTTTCAAGTTAATGTACATAAACAAAACAAATGACGCTCTATTGACAAAATGTCTGAAGTAGATTATACTCAACAATGTAAGTTTTCCATTGGAAACGTCAGATGGCACCTACAACATTCACGGTTGCGAAGGTTTAAAATATAGTGTCCCTCGTACTTAGGATAATTCAATCTTATGGTGGAAACATTATAGTAAAACAGAAGCGATGTTAAGTAAGGTGCCCTCACCCTAAATATCAGCTGCAAGATATAACAAGGTGCCGAAATCCAAATAAAAAATCTTCAACGGTCGGGCAGTGTGTGGTATAGATGGACATCTGAGTTTCTCTTAGCGCCCGTGTTACACTGTCCTGTGATTGCTCTCTCATGAGATTGGAGCGGTAATCTTCGCCTCCAGCCTCAGCGTAGCAAAACCATTAAGTATTCGGACTTTTAATTGAAATATTGTTTCCAGGTCGTTTATGTGGTTTAATCGTCCTTCGTATTCTAGAATTTGCAGTGAAAATTGGCAGCTGCTGTGTTCTCCTTATTTTACATCATTTTTCTCAGAGAAATTGCAGGATAAGTTTCAGCCTGAGAGGTCTTATGCTTTCCTTAAGTTGCCCTTCAGGAAACTAAATAACCCAAAATGATAAATTTTACGTTTATAAAATAATAATTTTGTTTCTTACTTATTCTGTGATTTAAATGGCGTTCTTTATTTGAGTAACTCCGCCTCTTTTATTTGAAATCTCAGTATTGATGAGGCACCTTACAAAATGTAGAAAATAAGTATACCTAATTGTTATTTCTAGTTTAAACTTATAGTCATTTACAATCAGCAAACACCAAACTATGCATCTTCTGTGTAATCTAGACTTAATAAAACAGATAATACTTTTTAAGTCAAATTTCACTGAGTAAGTGTGACGTTTACTCAGGTGCAAAGGTGAAACATTCTATGTATTCATTGGACAAAATTCTGAACATATTAAGGTGCAACAGTACTTCTGAGCATATTAGAATATAATTTATTGAACAGTTTATCTCAACTTCAAACAGTATTTTCAGTTCAATCTGATCGAAGAGTACAAGATATAAAGCTGAAGTATTATTAACAGCTTAATTGTTTTATGAAATTAGATGTCATAGATTTAAAAAATTGCAACTTTGCAAAACATATTTTCCGGTTTAAAAGAAACCAAAAATTTACATGTTCAGATTATAAACATATATCCCACTTCCCTCAATGAGCAGCTCTTCAACTTGATTGATTTCCCGGAATTCTTCGAAGAAAAATCTATTCCAATATCTATTTGCGGAAAGTAAAGTTTTGTTGGCGTTTTGGAAAATTCTCATAAAAGAACTTGATACTCATGCTATGAACATAATCTGTTTATTATAGGTCTGTGGGCATTATTGTAGTGGTCTTTGTGATTTTTATCCTTTTTTCTACATAGAATATACAGCACTTATGTATCCCTAAATATTCTATACCACGCTTTTATTAGAAGATGCCACTCATGGTTTTGAAAAAAAAAAATCCTCCCCCAGTTTACCTCCCACGTGGAAAACCGATTACCTAAGTTTGATTTTTCTCAGAATTTACTGTTTTGATTAAAATTTTCTTTAAATGTTATTAGTCACTTGCATGACTAATACAGTATGTTACATTTTATGTGCATGACCTCTTAAATTTTCTTCATTATAGATCAACTTTTTATTATTGATATATTATAGGAAATATAAAGTGCGATCCACATAAACCTGAACCATTTCAATAGGCTATAACGTTTGAACCAATAATAGGACACACGTGTAACTTTGGGAAAGTATAATACACAATTGGGAGATTACATTACACTATTTACATCTCAGAGAAAATGTTGGAAGTGTCCTCCACCAGCATCTATACATGTTTCCACTCGTCTCACTATATTCTCTGAAGTTTTACGGAGTAACCTTGCCATTGTTACTTATTTAAATTCGAATGGATTCCTC
Organism: Mantis religiosa; assembly: GCA_030765055.1. Classification (NCBI taxonomy): domain Eukaryota; kingdom Metazoa; phylum Arthropoda; class Insecta; order Mantodea; family Mantidae; genus Mantis; species Mantis religiosa. The sequence goes on from CM060952.1 coordinate 111,047,604, forward strand.
GAGAACATCAATTATCCGTGACCTATTCTTGTATACTCTATTTTTAGGTACCCCTACAAGAAAAATGCGGTGAGTTTAGGTCAGGGGATCTGGGGTCCACAGACCTTTTGAGATTATTCGACTACCAAAGAAACTGCTTACAAGTTCCATGATGTCTTTAGATGTTTAGCACGTTGCTCTATCTTGTTGGAAATAACATTTTCTCAATTCGATCTCATCTCCGAAGGAGGATTAGTAGCATTGAATATGAGGCTTTTATATAACGTTTGCACTAATAATTGCTCATGATGTACGTGGACCTTACTAAAACATATCTTTGTTAATTTTTGTAACATGACCATTTTCAAAATACTAATTGGTATAATAATAATAATAATAATAATAATAATAATAATAATAATAATAATAATAATAATAATAATAATAATAATAATAATAATAATAATAATAATAATAATAATAATAATAATAATAATAATAATAATAATAATAATAATAATAATAATAATAATAATAATAATAATAATAATAATAATAATAATAATAATAATAATAATAATAATAATAATAATAATAATAATAATAATAATAATAATAATAATAATAATAATAATAATAATAATAATAATAATAATAATAATAATAATAATAATAATAATAATAATAATAATAATAATAATAATAATAATAATAATAATAATAATAATAATAATAATAATAATAATAATAATAATAAAAATACTAATACTAATAATAATAATAATAATAATAAAAATACTAATACTAATAATAATAAAAATACTAATACTAATAATAATAATAATAATAATAATAATAATAATAATAATAATAATAATAATAATAATAATAATAATAATAATAATAATAATAATAATAATAATAATAATAATAATAATAATAATAATAATAATAATAATAATAATAATAATAATAATAATAATAATAATAATAATAATAATAATAATAATAATAATAATAATAATAATAATAATAATAATAATAATAATAATAATAATAATAATAATAATAATAATAATAATAATAATAATCATAATCATAATCATAATAATAATAATAATAATAATAATAATAATAATAATAATAATAATAATAATAATAATAATAATAATAATGATAATAATGATAATAATGATAATAATGATAATAATGATAATAATGATAATAATGATAATAATGATAATAATGATAATAATGATAATAATGATAATAATGATAATAATGATAATAATGATAATAATAATAATAATAATAATAATAATAATAATAATAATAATAATAATAATAATAATAATAATAATAATAATAATAATAATAATAATAATAATAATAATAATAATAATAATAATAATAATAATAATAATAATAATAATAATAATAATAATAATAATAATAATAATAATAATAATAATAATAATAATAATAATAATAATAATAATGTACCTTTATGCTAATAACAAAAGGTGTAGTGTAATAGCCTCCTCAAACATTTGTTCGATTAAAATGAAATTATTAAAATTAATAATGATGCTTTATTTAAACGGTGTACAAATAAGGGATAATGATTGGAGAAAGTCTCAACAGGATAATCCATAAGAATAATTAATATTAACTTCTTTCCATATATGAAATTTATATAACTGACATTATGCCATGTTAGAAAATGCATATATTTAAATTCGTTTATTCTAATTTGGTGAATTGATTTACAAACTAATGGATACTCCTAGATGTATTAAAATCTACGATTGACGAAAAATAAATCTTTTTGGTTTAAAAATGACGGTTTAGAAATTTTGGGGAGGAAGAGCGTATCAAACTAACAATGCAGGAAGACAAAAGTGTTTTGTGCGTAGGAGTTGGCGATAGTGGCTCCCCATCTGTGGCGGTGAAGACACAGAGTCAAGACCTGGCTATCCTCGGGCAAGGCGGCGATGCGTATACCAACAACAACGCCCAATTATGTTTTATTGAGCCATCAACAACATCTCTCTTTCACTATCCTGCCAGCCATTAGCATGTGGCATGTGTACCTATAAACCTTTAAATAATAATTAAATATTGACGCGGTGCACATCTCAATCTGCTCTGGAACAGGCCTTGCATGACAATGTCACATTACTCTAAAAGATTTTGGGACCCCGAGGAGCTAAGAAAAAGCGAATGCTTCATTTATCAAAGCGGATTGATACAAAAGAACAGGCTGAGGGGGGTTTACCGATATGGAGAAGTTTTCTTGACTGACTCATGCTGCTCTTGAGGTAGGTATAGCGACCGCAGGGATAAGAAATTGGGAAGAAAGGGTGTTACCTACAGATAATTGGCAGATGGATGGCCTTTTCGCACCTCGTTACACTGGGCAGTGCTTTGTTTCTTCCTGTCTGGAGCCACTTTCCTGTATCATTAGTACACATGCTAAATAGTTATGAGTAGAAGGCAGCTCTCTAATTAATATTAGTGAAATGCTAACGTATTGAAACCACTCCATGATATTAGCATCTTCAGTAGCGCCTACTTTAAATACCGTGCCGTCCCTCAAGGGCGTTACTCGATATAGTACATCTGCTGTGCAATTATTGCTGTTTCTACCTCTTACTAAAGATTAGTAAGTGTTGCTGTCAGAAAATAAGTTGAAACAACCATTTAAATGCCTGAATTTATAAATGTATCGTTCACAAGATTTTTTATAACAACTATCATCTAAATGTATAACTTCTCTAAAATATATTTGCGAAAGTTTATTTATTCTATCTAGTTCATGTAAAATGAAATAAACCGTTCGAGAAATAATGTCATCACATATACCGTTGTGGGCAAAAGATGCTGGAGGTAACCGAATCGTAGTGTGATGTTTAACATCGGGCCGAAAACATCCTTCTCTTTCCATGACATCCCGAGAAACAAATAAACAGCGACAGCACTAGAAATGAAAACATATGAAACATTCAAACTAATAATAAAAGTCTTGAAAATAGTTTTTGCCACAAATAATAATTTGAAACAAATTATTCAATTTTTAAGGAGCTCAACAATTGTTTTCCTTGTTTGTTTTTGCCTTCTCACCAATAATTATACAAAATCGTATATATTTAATTTTGAATGAAGTATTTTGCAGACTATTGATTATTTTTCATATAAGTATCTTAAATTTTTGGTGCTTTGTTTTTCAGAATCCATATTTATGAGTATAAAATTTGTTGAGTTCCTAAATTATTCATGTGAAGAATAGGCGTGGTTGGGACGACTTCATTGAAAATCTTCATTTCGCACCTTTGGTATTTATCCAATATTTCGTTTTTGGGTCATTCGTTCACACACACACACACACACACACACACACACACACACACACACACACACACACACACACACACACACACACACACACACGCACATCTGTGTGTGCTCATACAAATGTTTGTGTAAGATTCTTTTTTATTCAATGATCTGAACAAGTATTTCCTATGAAATCTCGATAACAAATTTTTCAGTGAAAAATGTCTTTCGCTATTATGTTCATGGTTAAAGAAGATAAGAAGAAGGGGTTGTGCAATTGCAGAGAGAGACTAGAAAAACAATATAGGTCATAATGATAAAATGACAATTATCTTCAAAGAACTTCTCCTATCTCTAAATAAACATAGCATACAACATTTTTCGCTATTTCTTATACTATTAAAATATTTCTGAACATATTAATTAAAATATTTTAGTTGAGATAAAGGCATGGCGTACAAAAGTTTGAGGTACTAAAGTTGTAAATATTTTTAAAGAATACTTATTTTCTATTGAAATTTTATTTTAACGTGAAAAAAATTAATAAATGAACATCATTAGGGCACTTAATTCTGCGCAGAACTTTAAGTGGCATTAATATTTCGGTCGTTAAATATTTGTGCATTTTATGTATAAGATAGATTTGTTCTCTGGATATGTGTGAACATTCTATACATGACATTCACTCATTTATTTTTTATTTTATCTACTTTTACTTAGAGAAGGCGGAGGCAACACTCCCATCAAAAATGTTATGGAGAGATTTCACCTGAAATTCATATTTGGGACCCTCCAAATTGTTTTTTTTAAACCCATTTTTCTGCAAATGATTCAAAGAAAAAAAGAAAGTCGGTTAAATACAAAACATGGTAGCTAAACTCGGTATCTTTGAGGGGTGCAACACGAACGTATTCAACAAAATTCCATGTTAGAATATGACATCTACATAGAAGATTTTTCGAAGTTTTTTATTTTCTCAGAAACGTCTCTAATGATTTTGATTAATTTAGCATACGTTGAAGATATTTAAATTTCAAATAAAATGTACCTATAGCTTGAATATTTAGAAATAACGTATTAAGCCCTCTTCATCCTGAAGGAATTTTTCATAATTTTGTGTAACTGCACAACCGTAAATTTCACAAAAATCTAGAACTTCTTAAGATACACAGTTTATTTAAATAGCTTCTTTTGTTGAAAAGCCATTTTCGATACACCCTAGAATATAGATTCAATATTTTGTAATTACTTTTAAACTCCTGTCTTTTACTTGTTTCTCGCGATGTCATGCAATGAAATAGAATTTAAAAATTATAGCGAGTATGTATGAACATCTGACTATCAATGCAGATTTCCTTTAGCCTTCTTGTATCAATATAAAATTGTATGTCCTTTGTTAATACTTCTCTCCAAGTACTTTCTTTATACTTCGCCTTTAACTTCAATGGTTTTATCGCGATTTTTCGTTTGGAACACGTGGCCCATAAACAATGATCTTAACTTCTATATACTGGTTTTTGAGTCGTTAGGTGCTTTTACATTAGGCAGACACATTTACATTCTCATTCATACTGTCAGATTCTGAAAGGACTAGAGAATAATCCTGGCCTCCACTGTCGGTAATCGAAACTGTTACCTCTCGCACAACAGTAATATGCACTGTTGAGCTGCGGGACCAACCCCTCCCCAAATATTTTTACAAGAAAATATTTTAATGTTTCTCATGGTACATTAATTAAATTGTTAGCAGTTCGTTTAAGCTTTACACATTTTCATGAACTTTAACATCTTCCTTGAAATACAAACTTACAGATTATGACTATTAAAGACTATTATTTTGTTTAAATAAGTTTCTTTTTGCTCCTAATATCCCCTTGTCTGTTTAGTATTTCTCGAAAATTATACATGCATCTATGCATCTGTTAGCAACTAAATGGAAAAATAACACATATTTTGAAAATCTTACAAAGAAGTGTGAAATTACATAGGAATAGTTCGGCTAATTTTTATTGGCTGAATATTGTATCGAATGTATTTGTTGATTTCATTTCTATTGAGGGACTAATTCTGTTTAAAATCTTGAATGAATTACCTCAAATTACCTGTATTCCCTATGCGGAATGACCATAAAAGCTTATCGTTAGCACTATGATTTAATTGCAGTTCCTATGTTCGAATACTATGATTGCAGTAGCTAGAAAAGCATTATCTTAGAGAAGAGGAAAAAGAGTTGCACTACCATTATGGCTATAATTAAGCTTGGGGATAAATTAAACATACATATCTTAAGTTTCACGTTGGGGTTAATTACTGCGTATAAACTTTTATAATTTTCAAAGTCGAGTCAGCTCTCCAGCATTAATTTACAGGTAATGATAAAAAACGTCATAAGTAAATTATCTCTACATGCGATTAACTTCAGAGAAAGCACTAGTAACATTCCAAGTCATCAAGGTAGGGTACCTCGAAGGAACTGAGGACCTCTTGGAGAATTGTATATGCCTCAAAGTCTTAACGCTCTTGTTAACAAATCATCTTCAGAAAAGGGGGAATGATGCTCAAATGAAACGGAACCACGCGAGAGTTAAGTGATGTTTGTCCTCTTAAGGATAAAGACAAACCTCTGAAAGAAAATAACTATGCAACTCACCTGAACGGAAACTCGAATTTGGATCCTCTGGGTTCGAGGACCACACTGTACAAGTTTACGAGAGTAGATGAATCAGAGGAGAGAAGGCTGGTCAAAGTAGCATAGCAGTAGTGCATTGGCATTTCCTGGATCGAAACACTGAAATTTCTCAGTGTTTCAAAAGCTAAAAGGCTATTTTAAATTATTTCCAAACTTCCTTTAGAGTGAACTTCCCTAGCCGCTTTAGCAGGAACGTCACGACTTCTGATCTTAACTGTATCTACATAATTTTCAAAATCTTAAACTATACTCTCAAAGTAAGGAAAGGAAATAAACTTTTTATATTAAGTTTTAATATCGTAAAATTCACTTAAAGAAAAACGGTCAGCGTTGTTGATCCCCGTGCTTCAGGGAGACAACAGGAAAACTTATAGCTATTCCTTTAGCCAGAAATAACAAAAGGCTTCTGATGCTCGAGTTCTCTAGCAGTTGATCTATATTACGAGATAAAAACTAAAGCTCAGTGAAAATAAATCACACGGAACGGAGTTCAAAGATATTCAACGTTTGGGTCAAGGGCGCAAGTGGCCATTATGAGGCTGGAACTCGGCCACAAAAAACGAGGGCCGGTAAAGAAAAAAGGGTGGGCTGAAGTCTTATTATAAAATCATTAAGGTCGTTAGAGAGCGAGAGTACAGTGCAACAAATGACGATCGCGGAGTCAACAAATGTTTTGTGGGGCTATCGCATTATACGTTACATTGTTTTAACACGCGCTCTGTAATGCTAATGTAGCTTTGTTTTGTGCTTCTTGTTCTACGTCCAGTCAGCTTCATCTTCCAACATTAAAGGTACTTCTTAATATCTCTAGACCTGGTGGAGTAGAATGTTCCTTCTTGCTAGTTGTGAAAAACATTTAGAATTTTTACTTTCAGAATAACTGTTTTAAAGAAGTATATTTAAAAATACATAAAATTTAGGTGCGATGTAAATAAATATAATGTCTATAAGAATTGAGATTTTATGTGAATTTAATGGACATGTTGGGTACGCCTATACCTCACCGTCTAACCACTTAAATAAATATACAATATTTTAATAATACTTTTGGTTTGAGATGTTTTATTATGCCTGAAGATAATTGCAATCATTGTAATGCCTTGATTTATTCCATTTATTAAAATATTCAGTAAAATGAATTTGCTAAGGAGGTATGCATCACTGAACATTTTATTTTATATCAGTTGAAATGTTAGTCTTCGTGTTATGTAAATAGAGAATTATTTTACATTTCGGTTCCGTATTCGAGAATGTGTTTTGTAATATACTAAATATTGCACACATTAACATTTTAAAACTGACCTTTCATTATAATCGCATACGGCATGACTTCCCGAATTATAGACTAAACAATCCTAGGTATTTTTCTGATTTTAAATAAAATACACGTATGAAAAATTTCTATACGGTGCTTAACTTTTTACATTTTTTCTCGCTTAAAATTAGGTAATAATTGGTTAAAATTAAACACACCCCTCGCAGATGAACTGGATGAAAATTCCACTATATAGAATAGTTTAACAGGGCAGACATACAGTTCCAAAATCATATTTTAAAGTGATTATTTTTTAATTCCAAATTGCTACTCTCTTGTATATAAAATATATATACGTAGTGTCAAAAGTTAAAATTAATTTGAAACTATATTCTGAATAGTTTATATATAGTCCAGTACTTCATCTTCTCAACATTATCACAAGAGTTTAGTGATGCGGAAGTTTGCAATAGGAATAAAAATACATAATTCAGGGAAAAGGTCCTAATGATAAAACTCCTATGCAACTTGCATTTAATTCTTAAATAACAGTATTTTTACTAATTTCATTTTAAGATAATAACAAACATTCGTAATGCCTAGCAAATCTTATATCCAGATTACAGAGGGAAAATAATGTCCTGAGTATTAGTTTGCTATTCCAAATTTAAATATTTGGTTATAAGAGGATAATAAAAAGGCTTGAACGTGGATAAATATTAAAAACCTGCTATGTTCCTAAACATAACTGCATAAATGTATAAATCAGTGTTCTCAAAGCAAAGGTCTGTGATGTGCATCGCATAACATCACACATTCAAATATATTTGATATATATTATATTTCTCGTATAAAATAAATCTTCTGATCATTATTATTTTACCCAACAATTATTTCCAACTAAGCAGTAAGTTATTACATACGTAAAACACAAATAAACATTAAAATGTTTAGCTGTGATTATGAGAGTAGCTCTTAGGATGAAGGAATACAAACTTTCAAGCTTTTCTGTCAGCTAACGATTAGGCAAGTGTTTCTAAAGCGATTTTCACGATAGAAAATATTTTACACTAACTTACACAAACCAATTAACTTTAAATATTTCACTGAGTAAGCTTTTAAATATCTAATGTTGCTCTAAATGTATCCTAAATATGTCACGCAGAATATGCTTATTTCGTCTCAGACAGGATAATGCTAAGTTAAAGAAATTTATTAAAATTAAAAGTGGATAATATCCCTATGATAACAACGTCACATATATGAATATGATAAATATCATTGCGATGTTTCTTTGCTGAAACAACGAAAATATTCTCGATGTGTTTACAACCGCAGAGATCATGGCACAGAAGTGTTCAGCAATCGATTTCAAACATAAATACTTGAAGCTTTAAGATTAAGTATTGAAAATGAATTTAACACGTGCGTTAACATCAATACAAACGGCTTTCTTCTAGCCTTCATGACAAATATGATGACAATTCTCTGACAAATACAATTAGAAACAGTATTAAGTAGCAAATATATTTGTGTGCCTTGATTTAGGGATCACACTTAAATTTCTGAGAAATAGAGAGTTGATCATATCATAAAAGTTCCTGACGAATGTAATTTGGAATTTAGGTATATCCATATGTATATTCGGACATAGCTGAACTCCAAGTATATGACATTTCTCTCTCTAAAGAAATTATTATGCACAAATATTACTAGGTATGGCAAATTTCGGAGAGGAGACTGTACCAACCAATTATATCTTTTGTGCCTATGCCTTCTGGTAGGAAGAACGAGGTGAAGATTTCCCAGATGGAAGAGAAACTACAGCATAAGGTAGGGTCCCTCTATAAACTGAAACTCCCCGATGCCCGCTTATACGTCTGGCTACCCTCCACCCTGTGGTCTTACATATCCGCCGTTAAGTTGCTGTTTAGTTAATTAGCGTTTCTTAAAATTAAGAAAGTGTTTTCGCCTCGAAAACGTGGACGTAATATGTGAATGTATATATGATGTTGAACATAACTTAGAGTATATGCAGAATTCTAGCGGTGTTTATTGACTGCGGGGTAGGAGGAAGGTAAGCAGTGCCAAGCTTGAATTTTATCACTAATTTGTTTCTCAGTATATGTTTTTAATAAGTATAGCGCAGTCGTTGTTTGGCAACACAGGTGTTCCCCTGTCATACAGGAAGGGAACGCACTTACATTGACATGAAGAGATAAAGCCGGTCCGTCGGACTGCGATACGACATCCTGGCGGAACCACTAATTAGGGCAATAGAATATGTACGGCAGCCAGCTCCTGTCATTAGCACAGAAACGTTTCGTTCACATGCACCGCGGCTGTTCATGTCTATGTTTACCACACAGGAGGTCCATCGTAATGCAATTGTCACTGGAATTGTTTATACCTGTTTGGTTTAGCACTTTCACTGCTAGTGATAAAAAATGCGGTTTGGTGGTCTTAATTTACTGACTGTTGACCTAACACAGGATTTTGCTATCAAACTATAATTTTAGGACAGTTTTTCCACAGCGTGGAATTTAGCTTCACTAACACCATTTATATTCTCTCGAAAAATACATGAAAATCAGAAAAATGCTTTAAAAAACGTAAGTAAAATGTGAAATTATAATATAATTTGCAAATAAATCAACTCTATAGTAATAAAGACATTCTTCGCAGTTAAAGGTATTTCTTAAATGTTTACGAATCTAACCAGGTTAAAATTTTGGATTTAGTAAGAAAAAGGACAGCCAAAATTTGTACGCAAGCCTACATTGCTTTGGTAGCAAAGACAAAGTGTGCAGAAGCAGATGAAAATTATAATGTCGTAACTGACACAGAACATAGCTTTGTAATGAGGAGTACGTGTACAGAACAAATGGAAACGTCAGAATATCCTTGAAAACAAGTTCCATAAGCAATATGCCAGTTGTAACTTAAATACAACGGCGATAGAGAGATGTAGTTATTATCTACTGTGATAAAAATGTTTCCATGTTTCAACTTGGTTGTAATTTTTGTCTATTTGTTTCTGAAATGGACAGTAAAAATCAGTGTAATCACCTTATTTTTTTTTAATTTTTGTCCTCCAACATCACGTCATATCGGACGGTGATTGCAATTGGTGAAATGATGCTCAAATGAGCCCAGGGTCCATAGAGCTGAGAGTTACCCAACATTCGTCTTCAAGGATAAGGGAAACCCAGAAAAAACCTTATCCAGGTAACTCAACCTGACCGAGATTCGAGCTCGGGACCTCATGAACGTGTAATCACCTTAGTGATTCAAATAAAAAATATAAATAACAAAAATTCTGAACCTCCTCTCGATGTATCGACATAAAGTTGTGAACAGCTTTGAGAAGTGTGTCACGAGCTCACCGCAGACTGGAGCAATATTTCTTGGAGGTCTAATCGTTTTCGTGAAGGTCATATCACTACAGAAGACACTCAACGCCCCGGAAGACCGAGATCATCTACGGCCTTCACTTTAGAAGTCATCGTTCTTAAGTTTGGAAGAAGACAGGCGGATAACTTGAGAAGAAATAACCTTGAAATTGATGAATGCAAATCTCTGGTATATAGTATTTAACGGAATGTTTCAAAAGACCTACAGTTTGAACATGAGGCCACTTTTCCCTGAACGAAAATACTATTAGCTTTTTACAAGCTGGGTATCGTAATATGGTTACGATCTCAAAAACTACTGCACCACTGCAAAACGGTTATTTCATTCTAAGAGTATTACTTTGAACGAGAGTGATACTAAGTAGGCAGAAATTAATAAAACATGTAGTATTACTAATTAACTTAGTGCGTAATTTCTGAAAGTATCCTCTGATTTGGTAATTTTACTTGCACAGTTATCCACAATACTCAACATATATTTCAACATAAAGTGGTACACAGTTATGGAAAACTGGTGGACTGTGGCAAGAAACATACTTAAGATAATACATTTCCCTGTTTACCTTGTGGAAAGGTGATAAAAATGCATCTTTGCTTGGTAACGATATCGCTATACAGTTCCCATATAGGTTGTTTGAGACTGGACTTCTTGTTTTGGTATAGTAGATATTCGTAAGGCTGTTCATTTATCTCTAGTACATAATTCTGTGGGTGATAGAGCTGCATTTGTAACGACAGAAGATAACCTCAAATACTAACACTTTTATTACTAAGTTTATTTTGCAGCCTATATCAGAACTATAAAGTAGCAGTGATGCTATTAAATGGCGTTTTGGATCCTAAAGCTTATCTTACATTAGAGCCACACATTTGTTTTAAAAATAGTTGTGTATGTTCTTGTATATTCTTGTTCGTTTTTATATCTAGAAAACAAATTAAAATATTTCTATATGAAGATTGTTGAAGTCGGAGAAACATAAAAGTACTGATTTTCTTTCAATCTCTATTTTAACAATTTTGGGAATATGATATAATCCTATACCTCTTTTCTGAGGTTATGTAAGCTATTCAACATACGAAAACAAGGCAAAACAGTAATTTGATAATTATTGGAATGTTATAAAATGTTTTGAGATTCCTTTTCTCTTTGCATTGAGGAACTACTGCCTTGTAAGATACCGGTTTTGGAATTAAAATTTGGTACAATTTTTACTTTTATCTAGGCATGAAAGTTAATCATTTCTATAGCTGCTATTGTTTCCAGAGTATAAACTAATTTCATAACGTTTTGTATCCTGAACACATCAAAGGTGGCTCCAGATGTCATTCTGCTATTATAATCACCTTAGCTGAAACAACTTAAGCATGCGCTTACAGAAATTATAATGAATTTATAACCAGGCCCTGGAACAACTAATGACACAAAATTACCTTTAATCTTATCTCCTGGGAACGAAATGACCCACCTGTAAGGGTTGCTGTTAATTCCGGACAATGTGAATGCATTCACATTAAAAAGCAATCTGTAAGCAGATACAAGTGTCTACTTCTTCATCAGGAATGTAGTTATAATGGGAAGAGCATGTCTAGGACGTGATAATTACTAGTCGAATATTCAAGCATTATAGTTTAATGCTGCCTTTAGATAATAACAGAAAATTAAATCAACTAACCGCAGAAGTTTCAAAATATTCTCCTACAATAACGGAGAAACTGGAACATACCTAGACAATATTTTAATAATGATCTCAGTGGCTCTGGGAAAATTGACAACACTGACAATTTGTTGACAGTTGACAGTCTTAAGTGTGCTATTTTCTTTGATATGACTGTAGACACTGAAGTTTATATGGGTATCTTCAATACATTTGTGGAGCAGCTGGATGATATCGAATTGAGAGAAGGTTATTTTCAGTAAGATGGAGCAACGTGACATACATCTAATGACACAATGGAACCTGTAACCTAACCTCACCGGATTCTTTCTTGTGGGGGTATCTAAAAAATAGAGTGTACAAGAATAGGCCACGGACAATTGATGTCCAAGAAATCCATTCGAACCGAAATAAGTAACATTGGCGAGGATACTCTCTGTAAAACTTCAGAGAATATGCTGAAAAGAATGTAAACATGTATAGATGCTGGTGGGGGACACTTCTAACATTTTCTCTGAGATGTAAATAGTATAATGTAATCCTCCAATTATGTATTATCTAGGCACTGTGTCCTGTTATTGGTTAAAAATTTATGGCCTATTGAAATGGTTCAGGTTTATATGGATCGCACTGTATTTAATCTTCGTGTTTAAGAACATTTTGCTTAGTTTTATTCCTTTAATTCGAGCATTTTATAGTGTTGCAAAAACAAGAGTTACTAATAACGAAGTAGAATTATAAATGTATTTAACAATAGTTTATGTCAAAGTAGCGTATACCCGCGGTGCGAAAATGCCTTCGTTCGTGGAGTCACTAAATACTGAAATTAACGTAGCCACCTAGCACCGCATAGAATACTATTGGACAGTAGGCCAAAGAAGGGAGAAGCTTGAACATTATCCTGTATTTTGAATATATGAATGACTTGTTACTGCAGTCAAACAAGGAGAAAAGAGAAAATTGGAAAAGTATACGGGTAGTATGCAAAATATTATATGACCTGTGCCTATCTGAGGCATGTAACTTTGAGATCAATTTACAGCACTTCTAAGTGTTAAAGATGTTTATTAACTTTCCATCACTTGTATTAATCCAATAATACAATAAGCTACCTCTATAGTGTCGAAGTAGTATACCCTCACATTGAAGTGGTCCCGATTTACACTTTTGCTTAAGTAAGATACCTGGATAAGGTAAGTAGGGTTTTCTGATCCTGAGAAGACGAATGGCGTGTAACTTTAGAGACCCTGAGCCCACTTGGGCTACATTTCTATCAGTTTGTTTATTCAATAAAAATCTTATGTGCACTCACATTACTTTCACTACTCACTGTTGTGCAAACTATTTAAAAAAACGTTTATTCTTCTGATTACCTCATGTTAACCTGTTGCAAAAATATTCTTATTACATATTTCCTTACAGGTGCAATATGAATGGGAGAATAGAATAGGTCTAAGTGACAGTAAAATCTTTTAAGAGATAATCCTGAATTTTTAATTCCATTTCTTTTACATAGCCAGGTCATTGAAAAAAAAAGAATATCGACATTTTATTTGAGAAAAGCATGTGTTTGAAAATTTAATACAGTAACAAGAAATATATCCATAAATACGTGATTTAACATAAATTGTATATTTTAACGAGAACCACATTTTTGTGCAATAAAATTTTGCCTGTCTCTTATGATTTACCAGTTATGCGAAAGTTCTTCATAATGAAGAGCACTACTGAGGACATGCATACATAATTCAAGATATATATTTCATTTGTTAGTTAAACAAATTAAACACATGTTTTAATCAAATTTGTCCTTGTAAATGGCAGTATGGAATGAGGTGATTTCCTTGAAATTTATGACATATCCTAGGAAGATCTAAAGCTAAATACCAAGTTAGGTATGTGACCGACTTTTTGTTTTCGTGCTATTACAGTTAACAAACAAACATACATCCCTTTTTTGTTCAAGGAGTCTTACAACGTATATCTTCAATGAAATGTGATGTAAGTCTTTTGTTGAACTACAATACCTCCATTACTTACATTGCAAATGCTCAAAAGAAAACGTGAAAATACATTACGGTACAAAACAAATGAATTACGGTGCTTACAAAGCTATACGAAGTATTTAAATTTATTTAACGATCTTAATTCCTAAGGGTGCCTTCTGTGTGTCAGGTGTGACATCTTCTGTATGTCCTTACATTAAAGACACGATCTGGGATTTAACAGTATTTAAGTGTGCCTCTCTGGGAAACAAAAGCAGCTCCTTCTCTCGCCACTCCCCCCCCCCCAAAAAAAAAAGAAACAGACGATCTGGGAAACATAGTTTGGAAGTGAAAACAATTCCTAATACTAAAAGTGGTTGTTGTTTTTCACTTCGTGTTGCTATCAACACAGCAGCAGAAGTGTATTTACCTAAATCAAATTTTGCTACATGGTAATAGGATCACATAAAAAAGGGAAATTAATATCTTAGGTTTGGCAAACAAACCTATAAGATTTCTTAAATTCATACTATAAAAATGTTTAGGATAAGACATATGATTAGAAAACATCAGCCAAATATCCAGCAAAGAAACTGGAAACTCAGAGATCACACTTCAGCAAGTAATTTAATCTAATTTGGACCATTTATTATAATAGTGCATTTTTAGGTTTATTTTATCTGCCAAATCATGCTTTTGGAGGAAAAATTCTCGTGTATTTTTGTTGCAGTGACTTCAATGTCTCTACTTTCTTAAAACAGACTTTTTTTGTGTAATTTACGTCCTCCGACGTTAAGTCATATCGGACGATGAATGAAAGGGGTTAAATGATGCTCAAATGAGCCCAGAGTCCATGGAGCTTTGAGTTACCCGACATCCGACATTCGTCTTTCAGGATAAGGGAAAACCTTATTCAGGTAACTCGCCCTGGTTGAGATTCGAACTCGGGACCTCTTGAACGTTAGGCAGACATGCTACCATCTAGGCTACCGAGGCGGGCCTAAAACAGCTTCTGTTTTTAATTCTTGTGCGTTAAAATGAATATTTTCGGAAACGGATTCGTTACATATGTACTTAGTTATAGTTACACTATATCATTTAGAAGACAATTGCTTAAAACTCACTTCACTGACATATTTTGGATACTCCTTGTTTGGCCTAGTAGGAACACAGCACTGGATATGAACTTTCAGAGGCATATAAATATAAATAAATTACGAAAAATTCCAGCAAGCGATATAGTTACATATTTATAATATTGCATATTTTATAAAGGTCTTCATTTTTCTGAAGTAGGTTTTTGTGCATCGTTTTATAGATATAAAAAAGTAAATCAGAAAAAGAGCCTCGATGTGTCTTTTTAAGGTTATGATTAGGAAATATCAAGGAGTTTCAATTAATATTAATGACTAAGAACCGTCGCTTATTAACCAGTGTGTAGTTATCAATTTCCTTGACCACATAAAAGGATCATGTCGTTATATGTATACAAATAATAAAAACAAGGAAAGAGCGTTGTTGTCTTCATGGGAAATGAAACGCAAGGCAGAGAATTAACACCATTAGTCAGAAACCTGTTTTTGTTCACTGAACCGCGAGCTTTTCGCCGGACAGTTACTCAGTAAATACTATTTAGATGTTTACGATGGACGCACGTGCTCTAGGCTACAATTCCCATTGCACTTGAAGAATTGTTACGCGGGCTTAGTCGCAAATAGCTCCTTGACATGCCATCATCGGCAAATACTCATTCACATTGCAACTAGCTGATCGAACTGACCCACAGCCTGCAGTCAGTGTTTTTGTGACTATTGATTCACTGGTGAGCAACGGAATTGCTATTCTTGGCTCCTCATGTAGCTTCTTGAAATTACAGGGTAAGAAAAACCCAGGAATATACTGGCTTTGAACCTGCAGACTTCTTCTAAGTCAATATTTACTAACCGAAATATCCGGCGCTGTCCCTGGTTTGACGATGTATTCTTACAACTTTTAGCTCCTGGCGTTTCTTTGGAGAAATTTAAATATATTACACTAGACACTTAAAGAGTTAATTAAAACTCTCAGGACTCTATTTAAAGGTATAGATACTATTATAATTGAGAAAACGATGAGCAAAACCACTGTTAAACAACTAAAAATACTGCAGTTTTAGTAATGATTTCAATATAACTGTGTTTATTGTTATTAACATACTCAAACTTATTAAGAGAGCACATGAAAGTTATCAGTATCATCCGTTCTTTCTTTAACAGACCAAGGAAAGAGTGCTCAAATTATCAAGTTTATTATACATATCCTCCTTTTGAAGTGCTTTTGTGCTTCTATTAAGTTAAAAGAGTTGCACTAAAATCTTTTTGAAAACACTTGGCTGATAAGGATTCTGTTTACAGGAATAATTTGCAGTATATACGTGTATATTAAATTAAATTATAGCGTGTAGAAAAGTGAAAATAAGCCCTGAAGCTTTCTTGGCATTAAAAATGGAAATCCGTCGGATTAAGAAGCACGGATCTATTCAGCTTGATCATCAAGTTAAATAGTTACGTTTCTTTGACCCAATTAATTTTCTATATTCACGCCATCTGCTGACCTGGCATTTAATTCACTGTAAATAGTCTTTTTTTCAGTGATGCACGTATTGGCAGTGTTTTATCTTTGTTGATATTTGTGTTATATCCAGTTATATATTTGAGGCTATAACATTTTTTAAATATCCTGTTGATGGAAGAGATGCACGCTCCTGAAACGTCGATTTCTAATCGTCTTTTCACCTGTTTTTTTTTCCCGAGAAGATACCGAACATATTGTGATATTGTAATACATAAGTGTGTTTAGGGTTACTCAATGCAATCCATATCAATTTGATGTTTGTGTGATTTGTATATCATTTTCATGTGCTACTAAACTAAATGGGTATAATACTAAATAATCTAGAAAGATGAAATTTATCTTGGTGGCTATTCAGCAGACATGCAAATAGACCAACAGTGTAAACTGCAGAAATTTTTGAACCCTGTGTCCTTTGTTTTGCAAGGTTACATTCCCTGTATTACATACATAAAGTGGAGCATATACTGCATTCTATCGGAAAATTTGATACCGCTATGTCATCAAAATAAATACATCTGTTAAAACTCCCAGAATCCAACAATAAAAAATACTTTTTATAAAAAGGTCTATGTGCTTGTATGTCTATGAAAAACATAACTCAAAAACGAAAATTTCGGTGAACACCTAACTTAGTCTTTATGTTCAATGTACTCCAAGGATGTAACACAAAGATTTGCATGAAAGTCCCCTATCATCAAACTTGCCTGTACGTGAAAAATGTTGGAACATTTTTATATTCTCAAAAGTTTCTCAAACGATTTTGATCAAACTGCCGCGTGTTTAAGATATTGACCAGTAAATCATGACAAATAAAATGTATATAATGAGTTTTGTGCGAATACCTCCCAACCCTACTTTAATTCGTAATTCTTTTGTATAACTGCTAACCCTAAGGAATAGATAAAATGTGTATTACAAGAAAGAAATGAAGTAGATAAGACATGCAGTTTGTCAAGTTCTGTTGCGTTAAATATTTTAGATATTTTCCTTCTTCCCTGTGAATTTTAAAATAATTTCACTTTTCTCACCTCGAAAGTTAATAATCTCTTATTTCTTACTTATTTTATAACATAGTAAAGGTCGTCTTCAAAAGTCTGACATGACATGCTTTACCTCAGTCTCCTTCTTAATGTACCTATAGCGAGATGTATAAATCTGAACTGAAAGTATGTCAATTATATTTATTTATGTATTTATTTACTCTGGTAGGAGTTAATACGATGATGCCTTCTCTTTCACTTTACTAGGCAATGCAAGAAACGTAATAAAATGATGCACGAAAAGATGTAGCAGATATGCCTTTGCAGGAATAATTTGTAGAATATTAAATACATAAAATTATGTTAATGCAATTCATCAGACATTTTATGGCTTTCTTCGGTGATTCCTCAAAATGAAACTTAGTGATGTCGGGTATGAAGGCATATAATTTCAATAAATGTATTTAAATATTTCTACAGGGCCCCCGTTGCACTTATACTGTAAAACTCATGCATGATATTGACAATCAAAGCAACATATTTATAATGTTAAGTTTGTATTTGGCATAAGTTCTGTTATCATAGCAAGGCCTCTGGGAGCGGAGTTCTGACATAACCTCAAATATTGGTCACCCTGAGCGCTGAGTGTTGCTTGGCCGGTGCGGGAACAAGATGACCATGCTAGTACTGCTGCCTATAAAACGTATCTCAAAAATGGAAAAATATAATTGCTCTTTTCTTCTAATTGCTGGTTACTGGCAGAAAGGAACGTACGATTAAAGTTTGTAGTTAAACCGACCTCGCAGTTTTCTTATTTTTGCTCGTAATGAATAAAGTTTTAGATCCAAAGTTGCTGGTTACATGTCCGACGTTCATGACTTGTTTGCACAACAATCTTCTCCACCCAGGACAGTAGACAACAAAACACAATGGCGATTGTTTATAAGACAGCGTCTAACATTAGCGCCATACGATGTGGATGGCTGATAGCGAGTTCTTTATTTTTGCACGTCCAGTCTGATGAGAGGAGGAAGAACGACATTGTGGCAGCAGTCAGTAATTACGCTATACCAGGTACTGTATATTTGTAGTGTTATTATTACAGTCAGTTGATCTTAATGCGAAATTGATTATGGGCACCTTCGCCACTGGCAAGCGTACTGCTATAATCTTGCATTGCTCCTACAACTTGTGGCTATAATCAGACTGGCTTGCTTTCTAAACCTGAAAATTGTCCATATTTAAGATAAATGGTACATGTTGATATTTAGCCTTCAAAAGGTGTAATTTTATTTTTGTGTTTCATACAAGATAACTTCTTCCGGAATTATTATTCCTCTGATAAACATTACAAGTGAAAATTATTGGAAAGTACAGTAAAAGAAAACGGAAGCACTTGAGTGTTGAATTAAATTACACTTAATTCTAATTGCAAGGTATGCAAAGTTTTGGGAGGTAGGATATGCATGACAAATGAATTGAACGGCCTAAATAAATTAGGGGCTACCTACCATACTTACAAGCTCAACTCTATGCATCTTATAAAAAGATACGAACATGTTGGCATTTTTCTTTTTCTAGATTTTTATGCCTATATGTAAGTAGAGAAAGTACTGCATTCCACTCATAATTTTGGTATCATTGTTTAACCGGAAGGATGAAATATTGAGGCTGTCAAATACAAATATTGTCTGTTTAATGTTGTTTAATTTTTAATGTTTAATGTCTGTGTATGTGCGTGTTTGTATGAACTTTTCAAAAATGAAAAGCTGGTAAACCCTATACTCGCTATTCAAGTTAACATTTTCTAAGGACATCTTTTGAGGATTTTCAGCACAGTGCCGTTTAATTACCCTTTATATCGACAGATTTTATTATTCTCGATTTTTTTCTATTCAAACACTACACACATACACTAGTTTTGCTAACTACTACACTGCCCCGGAGGTCGAAGTTATTAAAGTCGGACTCGAGAACGGATGTTTTTTGGTTCAAATCTCTGACTGATCTATTTTTTTAATTCTCAGAATTTCAAATGTTAAGAAGTACCCTGTTCTTAGACCTGAAGCAAATTCTTGTCAAATACTCTAGCAAAACTGTCATTTCAGTTAGTGAAACATTAATATTCAAAGTGCATGGTGCCGGTGCTGCGTCGTGGTGTAGTCGGCTTGAGCGTGTGCTTTGGTTCCCTGCGCACGGAATGCCGGGATCGATCCCTCTGCTTATATTACCTTTGCCTCTCAGCATCGTGAGGAAAATAAGGAGGTACGCTAGTTAGCGAACCCTGGTCTAGAAAACCAACTTTCCGTCTGAGGGTGCCATGATGCTGACCACATCTCCTCCCCGTATCGGTTGGATGATCGCCCACCTCTACCTTGGTATGTGGGCGTGAGGTATGTGAACCTGTTGGCAAGTTCAGGCCCGCTTTGGGCTATTACGCCATGGATTATGTTTATGGTGAGTATGAGTGGTTAAAATATTAATGTCGACTTTTTTATGAAACATTTTGGAATTAGATGCTAGTGAAAGTAATGAGCTCGTAAATGCATGTTTAGTGTGGTCTAGAAGAACAAAGCTGTGCTTAATATTTTCCTCGTAAATTCCAGTGCATCAAAAATGCCTACGCTTAAAGAGCTTTCCAAGCTTTAGGCAATGGAAACATAACTTGATAAAATAATTTACGCGGTTTAGACGAGGTACAAAGTCCATCCATAAACGTGCACTGATTGGTGTGTTGCCTTTCTCACAGCAAAAGACATATCACAGGCTTTATCTCTGCGAAATCCTCTTCAGTATTCGCATGAAACAGCCGT
Source organism: Mantis religiosa (assembly GCA_030765055.1). Lineage (NCBI taxonomy): Eukaryota > Metazoa > Arthropoda > Insecta > Mantodea > Mantidae > Mantis > Mantis religiosa. Next base: position 111,068,322 of record CM060952.1, read on the forward strand.
TGTGCACGCAGCTGGCGCCTGCAAATGGTGGGGTGGACTACCACTTCATGAGTAGCATGCAAACCGATTGCAGGCAAACAAATAATTAATTAATTGGCAGCACATATAACCATCATCGCTGGCACGAAATGCGACAGGCAACAAGTTCCTTTCAGCTCGTTCATTTCACGTTCGGTGCACGCCACTGACTATTCCTCTGTACCTGTTTTCCTTTCTTTTCTTCTCTTCCCTACTGTTCTCTCCTTTTCTCTTCTTTTTTCTTCTATTCTCTGAATTTTGTATGCTCCTTGCGAATACGTTTTTAGTATTTTTATCTGTTCAATTTAAGTCTCTCGAACATTCCATAAGTCGCAGGTTATTAAATCCACTAAAATGTGAAATGTTGTGTATTTACCTTTTTTGTAACCATTTATTTAAAGTCGCCTAACTTATAGCGACTTAAAAAATTAACACATTTAGAAACTTTGATACAAGTTATACAACAACATATGCGTTACATTATACGATTTATTTTGCAATGTTTAACTTGAATTAACAATGCCATATGTATTTTAACAGATATTTAACATTTAAATTTTAACATTTAAGCAAGAATGCATTGTGTAGTTCATTTTACAATATTTTATTGTATAGATTGGTATATTTAAAAAACTGTATTAATCTATTACACGTTTTTGTATAACTCGTTGACAGATGTAGATTGCCTGAAATCTTGAATTTTTCCCTGTAGATGTCATATTGTTGGCAGTTCTCGATTATATGCTGAATGGTGTTTCTTGTACTGCAGGCTGTGCATTCGGGTGGTTGCTCCTTAGATAGCATATAGGAGTGAGTGAGTTTTGTATGTCCAGTTCGAATTCTAGTTATGAGTATTTGGTCTCGGCGACTTAGAAAATTAACTGTAAAGGGCTCTGTAGAATTATTTATTGCAACATGAAGCTTGCTCTTCGGAGAATTAACTCAAGTTTGTTCCCATGTGTTGCAGAGTGTTCTTTTCAAATACACGTTGACGTCTTGAAAAGGCACTTTAGCATTGGAATTTATACTTGGTAGATTAGTTGCATCCTTGGCTGCTTTGTCCTGTACTCAGCAGTCTCCTGCAACGCGAAGTATGCTCGCTGATGTTAATCCTAATTTGAGAGTTCTGTAGCTGCTTACCTTGGAATAATGGACACTTGGAAGCAGGAACCATTGAGTATTAACTGATGACAATTTTAAATAATAGTTTTGCTTAAAACCCTGAATTAAAAGGAAATTTACGGAAAATTATCAACACAACCAATAATGCCTGTCATGGCCTCCTGAAACCCGTATTTACCTTCGAAATTGAACAAAATATTCTTTAAAGAGTAAAAGAGTTGAAAACTTTGTTTTACATATAGGAAATGACTCGTAGTATTTTTTTTTATTTTTTTTTTTTAAATTTACGTCCGCCCCAACGTTAAGTTATATCGGACGGTGAATGAATTGAATGAAATGGTGCTCAAATGAGTCCAGGGTCCATGGAGCTTAGAGTTACCCAACATTCTTCTTGAAGGATAAGAGAAAACCCCGGAAAAAACCTTATCCAGGTAACTCACCCTGACCGAGATTCGAACTCGGGACCTCTTGAACGTGAGGCAGACATGCTACCATGACTCGTAGTATATGAAATCTTTAACTTACGGGCTTTAACTTATTCATTTTGGTGTATCATTCGAACATGTGGATTTTAATTGTTTCAATTCGTTTTATTTAGGACATTAAGAGTCACCTAATGTTTCATTTTGTAGTACTCTTATGTTTTATAAATTAAAGATGATGATTATTTTAAAAACTGTACTTTTATTAAGGTTGTTATAATTAGATTAATAAAGCTTGGAGGTATTGAACTCCATGATCAATGCATAATTATTTCAAAATATCCTTTTATATATAACAATTACAATATATGCTGAGCTTCTTCTTCTACTTTAACTGTTTACCCTCCTCATATAGCACCGAGCGGGATGGTTCAGGTGGTTTCCTCTGTTACCCGCATTCGGAAGGTTCGGGTTCGATTCCCGTGGTCCACCTACCTGACCCATGGGGTTTTCCTGGTGTTTTCCCGGGTCACTACGCGAAAGCTGGGTAGGGTAATTACATCATTCGAATGTCCTGTCTCTCCATATCCATTATCACATCACATCCCCTCTCATCTAATGGTTTCTTTCAGGGTAGAAGTGTCGGCAGATGTCTCGGCGGTGCATGGCGGCTGATACGTTCTGAGGTAAATATTTCCTCCTCTGTTAGGTCGACTGCCGGTCTCCGCGTCTCTGCTGGGACCATTTCGAGACCGCCAGTCAGGGACCTTTGGAGTTCGGCTGCTGGGCTCTGCCGTCCCGGAGTAGGACAGCGTGTCCGCTGTCCTAGCCTGTCGGGGGAAGTCTCTAAGTAAACTGTAGGGACCCTGTACTGTCGTGGCTCCTTGGGACAACCGCCCTCTGTCTCCTTTTGCCTTATCCTTCCTCCTGGGGGTGCGCCATTTGGGGTCATAGGCACAATGGACCCAGGAAAGTGGTCTAAGTGCCAAATCCCCTCCATAGTGAATCCTAATCCTAGGACTTACACCCCAAGGGTCCTCAAGTGTGCGCTTGGACAGAGGCCAATTGAGGAGCGGAAACTCTGGATCCGATAGAGAACGCAAGATGGATGATCAGCCCGATGCCTGTTGTGAGAGTGAAGGAAGTAGATGACAGAATGAGGTCAAAATGAATGAAAGGAAAGATAATAATGGAGCAACTGTTGGAATAATGGCGGGGGAAACCGCAGATCCGGGAGAAAATCCACCCCTGCGCCGTGTTGTCCACTACAAATCCCATATGCGGTCACCTGGGATTGAATCATGTGTGCAAAATAGGACTTACATAAAAATAATATGAATACGTAGTTGTAGTTTTAGTTTTATAGTTTTGTAAGGTTTTCCTTAAATATATAATGGTTTATAGAAAAGAGGACTAAGGATTAAGGCAAATCCGCTAGCGTATGGATAAGTGTGAAATAAATATGTATGCTGTACATAGAGCAGCTGACTTCCCCATTGCGAGTACATAAAATAGCCTTCACTTTGTCATACTGACGAATATTTTAAGAATTAAAGAATATCGTTGACTTATCGTTCTGATATCTCAAGTCGTTTTCCATGATATAGGGATAAATATTAGCCTCTGGTTCCCGAGTCGCATGTTCAAACCCGACAGAGAGCAATGGATTTCTTTTATGGACGAAAATTTCTTTAGTATACTTCCTTAGTAAGAGAAATAAAGCCGGTGGTCCTATGTTGTAAATTTACGCCACCTAAAAGAACTTCAGACTTCTTAGTAAACTTAAGGGGTCTTTCACGCCTAATGCAGAACGGGACTTTGAGAACCGCAGAAGTTAAAGATCGTCCATAAATAACAACTGAGTTTCAAATTTCAATTGATTACTCAACCGAGGGTACTGATCGATGGTTGTGTTGTAGTTAAGCATATAGTACTATATTATTTTCATTTTCATTACATCAACTAAAGGTTAGTTTTCAATTAACCACTTAGAATATTAATATAATGCTTAGGTTAGGTTTTGGTGGAGAGCGATAGAAATTATTTTTAAACACTCGCAGCAGCTTAAAGGTATAAGGCCACCTGTTTATTATTCATAAAGTTTGTGAATCAAAGAAATTTTAGCCTGTTCATATGTGAAGGAAATATTCTTATAGTCTGGCAAATTGAAGCCTATCGTCACAGGTTATTTTGATCATCATTTTAATTCTGTAAAGTTACAGTGCACAGAAATACATGAGCACTGTGGTCTCTAATGGGAGAACAAGAACTGACTATAAGCATGCTGTGTTGCGTGCACTTGAAATCACGCTCTCTGACCACATCGAAGGTAGATACAAATGTGACATGATGGAAGAAGTAGTAAATGTTTGCGTGTCTCTGTCAAATACTGATAAAACAATCTGAACATTTGGACGAATACCTATCTCACGTCAGCTACTGTTACCGGCAATGTATCCTTTCATAGTCTCAAGAACAGCTCCTTGGAAAGAAGGTTTTGAAGTCTGTTCTTCCTATAAGCATTCAGCTCTAGGTCCATTCGCTTTACTCGCTTGCACTGCAATCAGCTTTGAATTGGATGATACCTACCGACAATTTCCAGCAAGGCCAAGAAAGCGAATGAAGTGAAATGTGAAATGTGTAGTGTTTAACGCCCGCTTTTACTACATACGGCAACGCAGGCGGTGACACTGATGATACATGAGATGAAGATGGAGCACCGGTGGAATGAGATGGCGGGGGAAACCGGAGGTCCCGGAGAAAACCCGCCCCAACGCCGTGTTGTCCACCACAAATCTCACTTTGCGGTTGCCTGGGATCGAACCCGGACCGCCTTGGTGAGAGCCAAGCGAATGAAGTAAAGCATTAGGCAAATACATTCTAATGCATTTTCATTTTGATCAGTACAGCGTCGGCCATTTTTCTCTGCTGTACAGCTGTCTACTTACTTTGCTAGGTTCCCCTCTTGCAGTTATAGTAGTATTGTTGTAATTATTTATTATTGGTGGACCCACAGTCAGGCCAGTCTACCAATCCCTGCTTTCCTCATGTCTTGTCTCTAGGGTTATAACAATATTACTGGTACTTCAAGAGGGTAAACTGAATGGAATGGTAAGACGATTGCAATATCTGGAAAACGGCCTTGAATGGACTGGTCAAAATGAAAATACCATAGCTATTTAAGGGTCATGCATGGCTCAACGTGCAGAAGCACAATTTCGAAAAATCGCATTGCTTGATGCTAATAACTTCTTAGTTTACTCCTTAAGAAGGATATTGAAAAATCTGTACTACCAATGCTGAATCTGTTGACTTTTTAATCTGTTATCACAAAATTATTTTATATCAGAATGAAGTTTTTACACAGTAGATACTATTTTCTCAGTTCATGTCCCATTTTTATCCAATAACTTGTTTTTAAAAATACATAACCCATTACTAATAATTGGTTCCCATTAGGCATTTCGAAGTTATCCGTTAATTTTGAATATAATTTGTAATTTAGTTGTGTTGCTATTTTACAGATCGTAATTATCTAATAATGATTATCATCATCATTATCATCGTCATCATAAATTATGCTATCCAGATTTTCATACATATGATTTTGTACATGTCAGATTATAAAGTTGGTTTAGTTTTCTCAGAATTCCTTCAAATGTATAAATATTTATTTATTAGATACATCAACTTTCTTCCAGTTTCTCTGAGTGGATAGAGACAGTAGATGGTAAGTAATTTCTTGTGAACAAAGGCTTCCTTACATGATTCCTTTGCTTTTAGGCTAAACAGGTTTTCATATATAAGAAATTCTTTTCTTATGCATTTTTGCAGCAGCGCCCCGAATTTCAATCACGTTGAGTATGTGTGAATAGAAACATAATCGTAAGAATGCAGAAGGTCAAGGCTAGCACGTACCATCAAGCTCCTTATTGACATCTGACTGTTAATTCGGTTTCCTCTATAGGTGCCTCTTGCACCTACATGAAATACGTAATGCAATTAATTTAAAATTTTTTTTGTCCTATTCCAGATACTGGATTCCACAATAGACTTGGATCCTGTTTTACTTCCACTAAAGTCCCCTAAACCGTAGCGCCAACGAAGAATTTTTCTCTTCTTCTCTCACTTTTATTGAAACAGACGTCAGTTCATGCTGAATATGCTCGAAAGCGTTCGCTGCATTTTAGTGCTTCCTTTCCGCTCTGATTTATATGCTACCGCTTTTTCGGCGAGCCTGCCCCTTCATACATATTAACAGCTTTATTCCATGTAGTTATTTAGCACTCTTTCTGCCTCTGAGTAAGAGGAATTAATTACCGGAGCTTTTTATTTTATCTAATGTATTCATTTCCACTGTGAGAGAGGGTCCGGCGATAGCAGGCGGCTTATATGATGCAAATAAACCGAACTAAGTGTAATAAATTGAAACAAAACACTAGCGAAGTTTAAAAAAAAACACCCGTGAGAAACGATACATGTTATACGAAAACCTTTGTTAAAGAATGTTGCTCGAGTTAATGAATACTGATATGCTTGCTTTACAGTACATTATACATGTAAAAGAGAAAACTCTGAAAAGCAAGCTCAAGATTAATACAAAAAATCCCCAAAGTCTATGTAAATATTACAACACAACATACATGTTCAGACTCCACTTCCTCTACCCTCATCTGCAGTAAGCAGAGGAAGTACTGAATTTCACAAAAAGTCATAACCTTAACCTAACCAAATACACATTTTTATGCCACTGAATAGAATCACTTTCTAGCATTGTACATGCACACATATTTTTACCAGTTTTTGGGTATACTTCGCCGAAACACTTAGTCTCACAGCAATTTCAATACAAAGACTTGGGGATCAGCTGGTATATAGGGATGAAGAAAGTGAAGGGGAAACAAACCCAGTTATAAACGGCACATGGTAGGGCAAGCAATTCTCAGTTAATAACACGACTAGGAGCTAAAAAAAGTTACATATAAATTTTCCAATGTTTCTAACCCTCACAGTGTTATGTTCATAAACTTACGAACAGGTTTATGGATATGGGATGTAACATCAATAACTCCTAGACTGACAATTGTCCAAGAACTAGTTAGTGTACATTGATGTAAATCATAATAGTCATCATTATATTTACAACCTAAAGATGATCATTGTATTTCTATGAGAAAGATGTGCTTCTAGTGCATACTTCCTGTATGTACCAGGTACGTGGTACATACTCAGATGAAATGAATGAGTTCTGGAACATTAAAAGCTAAGTTAAGCTGTAAAGGTAAGTTCCAACTTGAACACATTCCATTCCGTAATGAAACTCTTCTCACCTCTTTCAAGCAAGATGCCATTAGCTGCAAATAGTAGGCAATCCTAGCTGCTTGAAAGTACCCCGTATTTCTTCACCTACGCCAATGTGGAACCGTAAACAAATGACTGTGATTAAGTTCATATGTGGTGATTACACAACGCACCTAGCTACAAACAGCTGCACGAATATCCCTTAGGCTGCTGAATCTCAAATAGTCGAGTAGCCGGAAATGAAAAGTGGGTTCTTCATAATGCTAACCACCTCAGGATTCTGTGCACTCTGAACCCGTTTTCATGTAATTGCTCTAACTGGACTGAGAATACCAAGTTACGAACCTTGCTACCTCAATGTTAAGTTACTCCGGTGTGCTAGCATTTTGAGCAATCTCATGGTTAAAGATCCAGTTTTATTACATACTCTACACAGTAAAACGTTTTTCTGGACATTGCAACATTCTGCTAATGGATTCTGCTAGTCCATTCGAAATATGATTTTCGCTTAAGTCTCTCTCATTTAACTTGAACAATCACTGCCTCTTCGTGTTGATAATTAAATAATTTTATAGGATTAGGATTCAGTACAGAGGGTATTCGGCACTTAGACCACTTCGACGGGTCCATTGTGCCTATACCCTCAAGTGGGGTACCCCCGCAAGTAAGGATGAAGTGAGAGGTGACAGAAGGCGGCCGTACCAAAGAACCACGACAGTGCAGAGGGCAAGTTTACTACAGTTTACTTAGAGGCTTCCCCGACAGGCCAGGACAACGGACGCGCTTCCCTACTGACGGATGACAATGAGCCCAGCATCCGAGCCCCAAAGGTCCCAGGCAGCTCTAAAGGTTCCTTGGCTTGCGGTCCCGAAATGATCCCAGCAACCGACCTACTGGAGGAGAAAGTAGTTTACCTTAGATTATATCTTCCTGCCATGCAATGCCAAAACACCCGCCTACACTTTTATCCAGAAAGAGACTACCAGATGAGAGAGGATGCGAAATGATAATGGAGATGAAATGGAGGGACAGGAAATTTGGTGGATGTAAGTAACCTACCCAGCAGTCGCCTAGCGACCCGGGAAAATCTCAGAAAAAACTGTGGCTCAGGGTCAGGTAGATCGGTCACAAAAGTCAAACCCGGGCCTCTCAAATGCGAGCCATAGACGAAACCGCCTGAGCCATCCTGCTCGGTTAAAACATCATCATCACCATCATCATCGTCGTCTTCAAGGATTGGGCCCTGTGACCCGTTCCGTTCTTTTCAATAGCCTACTGATCCTTCCAGTGTAGAGCTGGGCGTCCCACATCTCTCTTCCCCTTCGGCATATAATCTAAAACTCTTCTTGGTAGGGTTAAAATATTGCAACTAAAATATAATTTGATTAAGAATTATTCTTTATTATAACTTATTCCTAATTATAACTTTTATTTATTCCTTATAACTCGTTTATCTCGTCGTTTGTGTCTTTTTATGGAGTTTGAACTAAAGACCACTTGCGCTACCTCCGAAGAGCTCCAAGCGGTTTATTTACATTTAACAATCACTACTTACTTGTGGCGTCATGCTAGGCGAATGATTGTCGTGAGGCTGGGTCACAGATCACTATCATTATCATCATCTATCTTTAATTTCCTGTAAGTCAATAGTTTTAATCTACATAGAGATCTACAGGAAGCAGCATTAGCGTTTTAAAATAGTACGAGTATATTACGTACAAGAGTGCTAATTTGATAATTGGAGAACGAGGATGTGTTCAAAACACGAGAAGAAATCGAGTAAGTTCTGCTTCTGACAATGTCCATTCTATAATAATGAACAATATAAATAGTAATTAATGAAATAATTATTCACTAAGTGTTGAACAAATTGCCTCCAGCACCAAGGTCAGCAACACTGACGTTGCTGACAACCTGACTTTGATTTAAAAAAATTAATAACTTGCAATTCATACTTAACTGCTTGCGTTAGTAAGTAAATGTTAAGAAATAAAATAGAAGTAAGGACCTAAATATCAGATAAGATATTTTCCGTGTACAGTAATAAATCATAACAAATTAGAGGATATAATATCTTCATACACATAGTCGAGTAAAATAGGCAAGAACACCCAGGCGAAATAAATTGCTAGCATTAAAAGCTAGTAATTCATCTTCTGATATGAATGCTTAACTGAGAGGTGGATTAAAAAACTCTACTGTCGAAATTGTTTTATATGTTACATTATGACTTATAACTCGTGGGTGCTTGAAACTCTAGTGCCTAACATGCAGGTGGACATTCTGTGCCATTAAACGAAAACTACTGTAGATCTGAGGAGAAACCTGGATAAATGGAGAACAGTGGCAAATGGCAGCTTATGGTGATGTGACAAACGGATCTACTATCAGCGTAAATAGGTATATCGCACTACGTTAATGTTACAGTACTGCTAGCATAAGAACACATATTTTCTAAGAGGCCTTAGCCTTGTTTGCATGTTGAAGCATTAAAGGTAACTTTTCTCAGAAACCACTAGAGTTAAAACATTACTTTTTGCCATATTCTAGTGAAAGGAAAACAGTAGACATTTCGCATTATGAAAAATGTTACATAACAAAATAATATAGAACGAAAAGTTATCAACAGAAAGTTTCTGATCAGCTTTTTTATTTAAAAGTTTCGATGTGATGATGTCAACCACTGTAGAAACATGTTTGTTATTGTGGTGCATATAAATCATATCAGTTGCTATAGAAACTGTTATAACTCTAAGTGTGCAGAAACAATAGGCACAGCTTTAATTAGTACATCATTTTAAATGTGATTTACAACAAATTGTAATTATTATTTCACTTTTAATTTGATATCAGTAGAAAGATATATATATAGAGAGAGAGAGAGAGAGAGAGAGAGAGAGAGAGAGAGAGAGAGAGAGAGAGAGAGAGAGAGAGAGAGAGGAAGTAGGTAAGGAGGGAGGAGTGAACGGTACGAAATCCTTATAAACTCCCGCAAATAATAGTAGTAAGCCACTGGTTCTCTTAATGACTAAATAAAATATGGGCATGTGAAATGAGAAAAATGATTCCTTTTTTTTTATTACATTTAATAAAGATACACCCTCTAGTTTATATCCTTTAGCTGCAGGTGTTTTTATTTTTCACATCAAACTGCTTCATGTGCTGATAATTAAATATTCATGTATTTCAAAGCGCAAATGGTATTGCAAACACATGGCTTTAGTATCTCAACTCTAATCTCTCAACTCCCCAAAATCCATATTTATGAAATAATATCTTTTTCTCCAATCCCCTCGACGCTTGGCGTCGTATGTTTCTTTTTTTATATCACATGTACTGACTTTTACCTCTGTGACATGTCAATAAAAGGCGGGGCGGTATTTCGACGTTATGAATACTGTTTGGTCGTAGCCCTAAAGTGCGGAGCGATGTTAAATGGGTTGCCTAGCCCCCAGGCGAGATTTCCACAGCAGATAAAGCTCTGCTCGCTCTCTGGATGGACTTATGCTTTGGTCACAGCCTATTAACAATAACAAACGCTGTGCGCACAGAGATAGGAAACGTTACGCTTTTTTACCGCCATCTCCCGCCCAGTTTAATGACACCACTGTGGAGGTTATGACTGCGCTTACTAAATGTATTATTTATACCTCGAATTTTGTGTGCGATTAAAGTCTGTTTTCACGTGACTGTCAGTAATATAAGCCCAAACGCCGCAATATTTCTTGAGCACCGAGATATGGAAGGAATGGCAAAACCGTGTAAATGACATTAAAAATACCCATTTCCTAATCGCCACCATCTTTCCTAAAAGTAGAGACATGTGGTGGTTTACTAATCTCCTTGGTACTATGCAAATATATTTATTGTTCTGAACCTAATACTGGAGAAAAAATTAAATTTATAGATTTCACCCGAGGCTAAGAATTCTTGGCGGGAATGTCTTTCTCTGACTTCTCGCTACATGTTAACTGCTACATTTAGAATGAAATTGCATAATAATTTTGCCTCCAATTTATCCTTAGAATATTTTTCAGAATTGATAACCTACTTTGTTACAGTCCTATAATTTGAGTCACTTATACTAATGTTTGATAAAATATGGTATATTTATCTCTACAGCTCCAAATTTCCATACTTGAAAAATATGTAAATTAAACTTAAGTGTAGAACATTAATGTAAAAACGAAGAAATTGAATGATCAGTCCTTCAATCAAAATTGTCATAGATTACTGTAGCAAGTAATTCATTCTATCTTGGTAAAATCAGTATATGTGTTAAAATCTACAACGAAAAAAAATTCATAATGAAGCCCAAGAAGTTTACGAAAATTACACAACATATTTCAAAATTTCAACAATTTAACACCTAAACAGCAGAATGCAGTTGAGATCTGCGTCATATTGGAAGTACAAATTTTTTTTCCAAGTATAAATAAAAATTCTATTCGTCCAATAACATGTAAGTATTTTATGAGATAAACGCATTTTAGAAGTTGAAAATATACGTGATACCTCCTTAACTAGGTAAGGTTACGATAGGCCTATCGATATAGGTAACAATTAACGGCGGTTCCATCGCAAATAGCTACATTATATGGAAAACCTAAATAGCTAATATTCTGTCAGCAGAATGTTCACCAAATACATCAGGACCATCCACAAGCCACCTCAGAAGATTATCCACTGTGACCGGTGAAAGACAAACTGGACTTCCAAGTTCCAGGAGTGTACCGCATTCCCTGTGAATGTGGGGCACCGTATATAGGACAAACTATCGCTACCAGAATAAAGAAACATGAACGCAGCATTCGTTTAATGCTGATTTTGTTTCACAGATGTTTATTAGTGAAATTCAATGTTTACATGATCTTTTTCAAAGTAGTACCCTCCTACTTCAATGCACTTTTTATAGCGTCTCTGTCAAATCGAACACCTCTAAGCTTTGCCTTTGTTGATCACCTGCATCATTATTATCCTGAAGGAAAACAAGCCAGCACATGTGGAAATCGCCAGGTTCTCCAACACCAAAAATGGCAAAAGTTGTTCCATCTGCAGGGAAAGCGATGGTGATCATGTTTTTGACTGTAATTGAATAATTTACCAGTATACAGTTCCCCCTCACACTACTGTTACAGAAGCATACTACGCGTCAGTATTGGCTACACCGAGGAAGCACATTGCAAAGAAACGACCAGAGTTTTGTCGGACTGGGTGGCGACTTCATCATGACAATGCACGGCCTCAAGCCGCAAATCAAGTCATGCAGTTTATGACTCGATTCGACATTACCTGTGCACCACATCCACCTTATAGTCCCGATCCTTCACCCTGTGACTTGTTTTATTCCCACCACTAAAGGCAAAGCTTAGGGGTATTCGATTTGAGAACTCTGAAGCAGTGCTCAAGAAAAGTGAGGCGATTCTCAAGGACCTGACAAAGAATGGTTTGCAGCACGTGTTCAAGGTCTGGCAGAGGCGCTATATAGAGTGCATTGAAGTAGGAGGGGACTACTTTGAAAAATATCATGTAAACATTGAAATGCAGTAATAAACATCTGTGAAAAAATCAGTCTCAGTCTTTGTTGATCAGCCCTCGTAAAACCTGAGAAGTTTGGACTAGCAGAGCATTGCTTTGATAGCGACCATAGAGCCAACTTTCAGGAGACGACCATCTTGGTAATATGCAGCAGTTACTGGGAGCGGATAATTAAGGAGGATTTGGCCATTTCCTCCTAGAGGAGCACGCTTAATCGTGATGCTGGATTTCAGTTCAGCTCCTCTTGGAAACCGGCCTTAAAGTGGAAATCCACCAGCTTAAGAAGCACAGATCTACACAGGTTTATCATCAAGTTAAGTAGTTACGTTTCTTTGACTTAATTAATTATTTACCTTCACGCTATCTCCTGACCTGGCATTTAATTTACTGAAACGGTATTTTGTCCAGTAAGTCAAATATTGGAAGTGTTTTGTCTTTGTTGATATTTGTGTTATATTCAGTAATGCATTTTGTGGTTATAACATTTCTTAAAATATCCTGATGATGTGAGCGGTGTACGTTCCCGAAACGTAGATTTCAAATCACCTTTTCACCTCGCTTGTTTCCAGAGAAGATCACCAATGCAGAAAGTTCTGTCTCTTAAACGTAAACTTTATGTTTTCGTATGATAAGTCCATAACACTAACATACCCACAGAAGGTTCTCATGTGAGTGTGTAAAATATACTTTGATGTCCAAAGTTTGAATAAAATTTAAAGCATTCTGTGAACTTTTCATTATCATTCTTATCTCTTCTTAAACTCATATGCAATGAGCTTTCACTCAACTTACTTTAAACCATATCTGCTTACTAGACGTCTATAGAAACAGAAATGGAGTCATTTATGACCCTCATTCGCTTAAATTAGAACTTCAAATCACATTCATTGCATAATTTATAACAGAAGTTTATATATAAAATAATTACAATAATAATATGCAACAATATGACTATTTTTATTTATGATTATGTAGCTCTAAAACAAAAGTTGTTTCTAAAAATACTATATTAACTAAGTTTAACATTTATTTTGAATAGATATAGAACATGGTAGAATTTAAAGCAAATTCATTTCATATTCTGCCATGTCTTAATATCCATTCGATTATTACGCTGCTTACTCCGTAATTTTGTGCTTTTAAGAAGCTTTTTACTGTCTGTCGCAACCGAATGTGCAGAAAATATATATGTTAAATGTAGGCTCTTATTTGTTGTTACTGTAGATTTATAACTCATTGAATTAAAACCGATGCTAATTAAAATAAGAAAATGAACAGCTAAGTTTGGACATCGCTATTGTCTTGCATAATATTCAACGAGGATTACATGAAAGCGTCCTGCGCCGTGGCATAGGGGGCTAAGGCAGAATGCCTTGGTCCCTGACCACGGAAAGCAGCCCGGGTGCGATTCCACCCATAGGGTGCGGATTTTAGGTCCCGGGTATAGAATCGGTGCCCACTCAGCATCGTGAGTAAAGTGAGGAAAGTGAGGATCTTACGCTAGGTAAGCGGCCCTGATCACGGAAACCAACATTCCGACTGGGGGATGCCAAGATGCTGACCACATCTCCTCCCCGTAACTGTTGGATGATCGTCCACCTCTGCCGTGCGGAAGTGGGCATGAGCTCGGCAGTCGGGTTGGTAGGCCGTGGCCCTCTAAGGGCTGTCGCGCCATAGGTTATTATGTATATTACATGAAAGCATTATATCTTACATGCATTTCATTTTAATGAGCAAAGGGGTGATATTCATTTTTAGTGAGCACTTAAATTATTTATTGATATTATCACCTACATAAAATATTCTTACATTAATTTGTGTTGCTTTGAAAATATATTGTGTTTTACTAGTCTTTAAAAACAAACAACTCACATTAAGAGGTACAAATGGTGATATTGTAGCCAGCATATGTGTAATTTCATCCCATAATTTCATGATTTGTTTTATAACGTGCTTTCTCGTTTAACTGACCTCCTTATCAAAATAATTGCTGCTTTTATTGTATTTGCTGAGCTCCGGGTATTTACTAGTACTTCAGAAATAACTGCAGTGTTGCGTGAGATAGCTCAATCGAATCGTCCAGTTTCATTCGAAATAAAACGGATTTTATAAACACATTTGAAATCTTTTTGCAGCTTAGGGCTCATACCCTACAACAGAAGTTCTTATAAACTTATCAGCAGCAAAGTATGTTGCCTTTTTATGACCACTTTCGTTCCACAACGATGAATGTTATCTGATGAATGAAAACTTCATACATAAAATATGTGATATGAACCAAAATCGCTTCATTTCACATGTTTTTGGAAACAACGACAGTCCTTGACGAAATGATAGCCTGCATAAAGCCCTTACATATTTCCGCAGCAGTAAAAAGGACATGTAAAATTTATATATATTTACGTGCGTGACTGGCTGTGTAGTTCATCAAGGTTGTGAGTGTGAATGAGACAGAGAAAGATAGGCGAATAGAAGAGGAGTTTATGTAAAGGACATGCAAAAGCGCCACGGGCATATAGGGGTAATTTCATAATTATTAAAGTAATAAAAATAGAATTGTTAAAGATTATTTTGCAATATAAACCAACTCGTTAGTTAACTACGAAATCTTCCTCCAGCACAACATATTCAACTTCAAAGAAAGTTTACCCCAATATAAGTAAATCATGTAAGAAATTAATTTACTATTTATTATGCACTCATAGATGTGAAATTCAGCATCTCCCAAGAATGTAACAGGAAGTGTTAAAAACTAATCCCCCATCCTGAACTTACAATTTTCGAAACTTTTGATTTTTCCCAAGAATAGATTTGCGATTTTGATTAAATTGCCACACATTTTAGATATTTTCAAGACAACTTTTTTAAGTTACGTCCTCTAACGTAAGTCATTTCGGATGATGAATGAAATGGCTGAAATGATGCTCAAATGAGCCCAGTTTCCAAAGAGCTTAGAGCTACCCGATATTCATCTTTCAGAATAAGGGAAATTCTCGAGCATAAAAAAAAACCTATCCAGATTACTCACTTTGACAACATTCGAACTCGGGACCTTTTGAACATGAGATAGACACGCTACCATGTGCGCCACCGAGGGGGCACATGGCAATGAATTTACATCTTGAAACTTTGTACCCACCTCTGAAGCGGTGGTAGCGTGTCTACCTATCGTTCAACAGCTCCCGAGCTTGAATTTCGGTCAGGGTGAGTTATCTGAATATGGCTTTTTTACAGTTTTCCCATATCCTGAAAGATAAATGTCGGTTATGGACACTGGGCTCATTTAAGCATCACTTCACTCATTTTATTTATCGTCCCATAAACGCTGGAGGACTTTAATTATATATACTTAAAGTTTTGTTGGAACAGCTTCTGAAGTCCTATTTGTTATGAAGAGCTTTTGCATAAGTGGTTAACATTAAGAGATGTTCAAAAATATTTGTGCACGAATATATATCGTTAAAATAATACTTTAATATTCATGGAACCTATTTAAATTAACGTTCTCAACTTCCTATACTATACTGGACGAGAAAGGCCGCTTAATGGAAATTAATTATTCTTTCACACTGGCCGTGTGTAGGCTAAATTGTGGAAACGTAGAGTCAGACTGAAAAATTCAATGTCATAGCCGGGATTTGAACCACGGATCTTCTGGTTTCTGTCCAGCCGCACTACCATTGTGCTACTATGGCCAACATGCCGATATGACATTAAATTCTCCAACTGACTCGTATTTTTCCCGGTAAACCACTTAGGAGTTCTCATAAACACATGAGACAACTACCTTAATGGCGACTTATATATTGTAAGTACTTTAAGGCCTGGGCTTCATATAGTAAACCACTATTAGGTTAATTAATGGAAATTAATTATTCTTTCACACTGGCCGTGTGTAGGCTAAATTGTGGAAACGTAGAGTCAGACTGAAAAATTCAATGCCATAGCCGGGATTTGAACCACGGATCTTCTGGTTTCCGTCCAGCCGCACTACCATTGTTCTACTATGGCCAACATGCCGATATGACATTAAATTCTCCAACTGACTCGTATTTTTCCCGGTAAACCACTTAGGAGTTCTCATACACACATGAGACAACTACCACAAAGGCCGCTTAATTTTGTTCAGCGGTCTCTTCATTAGACTTAAGGTTCTTACGTGTCATAATCTACCAGGAGGGACCACTGGCTTTACTTTCCTTCTGAAGGAAGCCATCTTACGGACTTTTACCCTCTAGGTGTGAGTGAGTGAGTGGTCGCTGGATTTGAACTTGGACCTCCCCTGGACTTCCAGACAATGTAGCACGGCAGGTTTGATTGCACATAATTTACCTCATATATATATTGTTTGTTCATTTGATCCATCCCGATATATTCTTTGTTATTATATTAAGTTTCCCAACGTTTAAGCTTTTTTTTTCCCTCGAGGTCATCAAAATCTTAAAATGTTTGACTATCGTTTAAATCTGCTGTTTACTCTTTTTCAGTTATTATTACTAGGAGATACGTAATAGCAACTAATAAAAATATTTAATAAAACCTTTATCTGGATCAACTTGAAGTACGCAGAAAAGTAAGCTTTTGTAAGAAGGCATGTAAGTGCAGAAATCAGTCTTTCTTCTATTTTTCTTTCTTTCCTTTTTTATTTCTTTTTAAGGCTTGAAGGAGCTGAATAAAAATTGTGTTCTGTGGAACGTTTAGAAGATAGTATCATATAATAAAATTAACATGCGATAAAAATGCTTAAAACCACTAAACCCGCCTCTATGTGAAAATATTTTATATCCTATTTAATAACAACTCTGTTAATTGCTAGCATCATATCGGCGTCACCGGTGTGTTGATATTTTGTCCCAGAGGGCTTTTACATGCCACAAATCTACTGACATAGGGTTGCCACTTTTAAGACTACTCAAGGATCATCGTCAGAGTCGAGTTTTGATCCACGACCGGCATCAATGGGCCACTGCGTATTCAAATTAGCCACCCAGACTTATATGGTGGAATTGTACAACTAAGTTCCAGTGTCAAGTAGAAAGTTATAAGAATCCCCTACATAAATTCTTATAGTATAAAGCGTTGTCCCTAAAATAGACATTGTTTTCAAGTTTAGATCTAAAGGGTGAATCTTGCGTACATTATTGCACATAATGATAAGCAGGGAGATATATCAAGCTGGGCGCGAGTATCTTTTGCTTGCGAGCAGTCGTCTGAAAATAAATGACATGCTTCTCTATGATATAAACCACTACCTCTTGTCATCTTTTCTCATCCCTTTCTTTCTTACACTGCTTTACGGCCTTCTTTATCTTGCCACCTCTTCTGTAAATCTTGTGCTTCTTTCCAGTGGAGGCTTGTGAAGGGCTTGAAAGCTGTGTTAGCGAATCTTTAGAAGCTGGATGGCTTAAGGTCCCTTAAAATGTTTCTTTCCTTTCCTTCCCTCACCTATGGTTGTCACTCAACTAATTTTAATATCTATATTTTAACGGAAATGCACATTTTGTGCTCTCCTGAACCAATAACAAAAGCGTGAGATGTGAAAACTCAAATAAATATCATACTTAGTGTTAATATGCAGTATTTTTTAAAAATGGGACATGAAGGATTACAATAAAAATGAACATCTCTCAAACCCATATCACATTACGAGGAAAAATGGAACGTTTCAATTAACCTATATTTTCTCAAAAATGTCTCTACGGTTTTGAAGATAGTATAGTGTTTGAGATATTTGCATGTCCAATAAACATTTCTCTGAATGACCTTTGAACTAATTGTGTATTTTTTATAACGGTATATAAGGAGAGAGAGAGGGAAAGAGAGAGAGAGGGAAAGAGAGAGAGAGAGAGAGAGGATGGGGAATAAACAGAAATTTGGCCGAAAGAAAAATATCAATCTATCAAAATATACAGCTTTCGCCAAATAAAATTGCTCCAAATATTCTTTGTTTTATCTTGAAAGTTTCTCAAATTAAAGTTTCATGCTGCATTTGTATTTAACGCAATTCTCCTGTTCTTGCGAGTGCATGGATGCATTAGTAACGAAATGCTGGCTTCCATATATGGACAATTATATTCTGCTTTCTTTGGACTGCACGCAGCCAATTCCATACTGCTTGATGAAATATGAGAAGAATCTATATCAGTGTTATAAATATGGACAATGGATTCTCATATTAGTCTGATTACTTATAAAGCAGTTTGCAACATAAATTAAATACATATCAGGAAAGGAATCTTCCAAAAGTTGAAATCTTTCTTTTCTTTCCTTCCCTTTCATGTTGACCATGCTGGAAAAGATTGCTAATTTTGCTGTTTCTTAGCATAAAAGATGACACTTTACGAAAACAGAATTCCTCTAAATACAAACTAAGGATAAACTTCATACGTTGACATTTTTTCCATACAAGATAGAGTGGACTGTGTTTGGAAGTATAAAGAAATAATATTGAAAATTGTTGATTGTTATACACATACTATCCAGCAAATTTCAAGATAATATTTTGATGTAATCTTTATATAATTCTATTAAATTTGCACATACAAAAAATAAATCATTAAAAACTCTTAATAACGGGTTCTAAAAATTGATACTAAATCGATTACAATTGTTTTATTTCTTGAGAGAAAATTAATCATCTTAATTAAGTCTTTCAAATTCGAGAAGGAGAAAAAATCTTGAAGGAAAATTCAGCTCTCTCTCCCCCGCCCCTCTCCCATTCTCTCTCATACTTTTACATCTAAAGGAGATAGAGAATGAATCTGGTTGCAGAAAAATTCCCATTCTCGAGCCATGGATTGAATCCGGGGCTTTTTGATTTAAATTTATGTGCAATCCATATACCACAAATACAGTAATTTGCTATTGGTTTATCAATACATGAAACGCATATTAGGTGTAGAATTACGACATTTTCGTGTCGTTTGATATCTACTGATACAACAGATATCTAAAAATGAACAAAGGGAGAAAGAGGGAGAGGGAGACTGTCAGAGTACTATGGTAGGAGGTATCATTGCTCAGTGCAATAACGTAAACAAACCTTCGTGAGTAGTAAGTATCCAACTGGAATTAAATGTATAAAAACATCTTTACAAATTGTGCACCGTCTGAGTAGCACCTGAATAGGAGATACTATGCCTCCAGGTCAAATGGGTGTTTAAGAGAGGTCAGCGATGCTGAACAACAAAAAAGTAATAAAACAGAGAAAAATCCGTTAAGAACTTGTAATACTTAAGTTATATTATGTATATTACTACTGGGAAAAGATGGTATGAACAATAAAAACTTCTTACTACGTGATGTTTACACTTAAAAGATCTAACTACTGAGCTGCTTGAAAACGGCATTAAAAGGTGATGTAAAATGTAAAAGGAAGAAGATAATCACATTCTTTGTTTCTGAAGTGGAAAGTTCATGACCATTTGCTTAATGCAACATTACATTATCTTCACACTTCCTTCGAAGGGAAAGGTCAAGGGAGGTATTTATCTGCAGACATCTATGCCTTCAGGTAAAATATCCTGAGATTACTTCACACGAGAAATTAAAATTCTGGCTTAATTCATCAAATGTTAAATGAGTGTTGTTTCAGGTGTTGACCCTAGATGTGTCCATAGCCATTTTTGTCCAAGTGACTTATTTTATAATTCACAGGTAATTCACCACAATTAATTTTTAGAAAGCAGTAGGAAATGATAAAGTTTTAAATTGTATCTCAGGGAATGTCAAATATCTATTTTTGCAGTCAGTCCAGCCGTCGTAATTACTTTAGGAAATTGCATATGACACACACTGTCGTACATTTTCGCATATGAAGTTGTAATGGACGAGAACAAAATGAGTGTCATTTGTTACATGATCAGATAAGGATGTAGTTACACTTGTTCTCTGACAAACGATTCATACACATTGTGAATCCTTCTTTCCCAATTTATAATTGCCCTTGTGTAACATTATCGCAGTTCTTTGTAGTAAAAAAATAATAAGAATAAGAAACAGTAATATGCTTGGCCCAGACTTATGTTTTTAAAGCGTGCCTTAAAGCTACAGCACATATGAGCAGATTTGCTGGCGTATAAAGAGAACTCAGCCCGCCTTGGTAGCGTAGATGGTAGCATGTCTGCCTCACGTCCAGGAGGTCCCAAGTTCGAATCTCGGTCAGGGTGAGTTACCTGGATAAGTTTTTTTCGGTGTTTTCCCTTATCCTAAAATACGAATGTCGGATAACTCTAATCTCCATTGACCCTGGGTCCATTTGAGCATCTTTTCACCCATTCCATTCATGGTCCGATATGACTTAAAGAAAAGTTAAAGGACGTAAACTACAAAAAAAAGAACTCTGTCGAGACGAAATTCCGGCATACCGGTGGCACCGATATGATCTTGACAATTGGCAGCTTTTTAACAAACAAGCTCATTTTGATCTTTTTAACGTAAGTTTATAAAAAAGGTTATCTCGAAGCGAATTATTTTAAATGAAAACTGTACTCCTATGCTAAGTAAATAACTAATAAAAAGGTAGGTTATTTATTGGAGCTCCTGGTGGCAATAATGCATATTGAAAATTATTTTCATTATAAATTAATCATATTTATTGAATTTCTATTATACTGTTTGTGCATACCGTCTTTCTATATTAAAATAATATTGTTGACTTTAAGTAGTATTTAAACATACCATATATAAAACTTAAGATAGGATGTGCAAAACAGCTGATTTAGTGTTAGAGTCACATCGTATTCCAACGAGGTGCACGGTGCATAGCATCTATCAACGGAAATGTAGCGTCAAGCATATAGAATTGGATTATGGTTAAATGACCAAAAATATTTAATTCTTCCTGCTTAATTAGAGAACAAACCTTTCTTTTTAAGGAATTATATATGCTTATTAAATATTAATTTATGAACCCTAATTGAACATACAGCATCGAGATAATGTTATAAAAATGACTTAAATGAGTTGACATTTTGTATCATCCAGCAAGCACATAATGTAAAATAGTTAAGAGACAGAAGGAGCCGCCACTGCTGTTATCTTGTAGGTCCGAGGCATTCCCATCCGGTCGTCTCGTCCCGAGGGGTGCTCTGGACGTTATCTCTCCGGGATTTATACCGCGCTCAACACCTCCCTGGCCAGCTTGGCGATTTGCATGACCTAGGGTCGCTGCTACTGATAAGCGAAATATCCTACTTCCGCAGGATTCGAGAAAACTTAACACACCGTGCTCGGAATATCTCGCTGTTTATGTTCGACCAAGTCATCCACGTGAAGTAATTTAACTGCTCTTAAAATGTTGGCTACCTCCGGACGTGGCAGGGGCAGAAATTAGCCGGGTTGAATGCACTTTGCTAGATATGTACGTCGTCATCGAAATGATAGCTTGCTTCGCCCTGGGAGACCCGAATTTCCATTTAAAACCACTAAATAAGCAGCCACTGTAATGTTCGATCTTGAGACTATACCACGAATGGACGTCTAAGAAGTAATAATAGCCAATGAAGTTGCTTGTGATGTATGATAATATCTCCATTGTGCTAGCTGTTGTTACTGAGAGATTGCGGCAATACTTCAATATGCCACAACTTGTAATAGAAAATATGGTATTCCATCTAAAACAAAACAAAAAATCGATGTCAAGGTATAACCTCAAAATTCACTTATAGAATACATTCACGCCTTCCAATTGAATACGATAGCACTAGGGAAAATACCCAGTTATTTTTGTGTAAATTGCATGATTAAAAAACAAAAATATAGATTAATACCAAAGTCATTAATGTTTTTCAATATGCGACACGAAAATTTTCAGGGAAGTGTGTTACTGCAATTCAAACTACTATTTACTAAAAAGGGAGTGTTTGAATTTCCCAAATATAGCTAAATCGATTTTGTTTAAAATGCCAAATATTTAATATATTTAATGTCACAAATAAGATTTATGTCTTAAAATATCTGGAAATAGTTGCGAAGTCATTTTTAATCCCAAGGAACTTTGTATATTCTGGACGTATAATACCAAAATTGTAAATTAAATACCAAATTTACTTCAAATATGTATTTCTGTGGTATCAATACTTCGAAGATATCTTGTTTTTAAGTTTTCATTACTTTTTTCATTTCTTAACTGCTCTTATTTATTTTTCGTGATGTCATTTAAAGGGGACAGTGGCAGAGCAAAGAGTTTTTATTTAACATTTGATTATGGCTGTTCCTGAGGCAATAACAATTATGATACTTCTTATGCAAACGCTTATCTCAATTCAATGAAATCACTAAGGAAATGATTAAATATGGAGCAGAAAACTGTACATAGGAATTGTAAAACTAATAAAGAAAATTTTTGAGGATATCCAAATTCCAGAAGAATGGAAGACCAGTATTTTGTTACCTGTTTTTAAAAAGGGAGATAAACAGATTTTACATAACTGCAGAATAATCAATCTATTGAGTACTGGCCTTAAGATTACAACGAAACTAATTCATGAGAAACTGGCAGAACTTATAACACTTTCTGATATTCCACAATAATTTAGACGTGTTAAGTTCTGTACTGATGCAATATTTATAATTAAACGGCTCTCAGACAAAGCATTGAAATTCAGTAGACCAGCATGTATGTGTTTTGTCGATCTTGAAAAGGTATTCGATAGATTTGAACTACTCATGTTTTACAAATTTTAGGTAATAATAATTATGCATCAAATGGGAATTATTAAATTAGTATAAAATATATATTTTAATAATTTTAGTCAACAGAAATCCAAGGTCAACACAGAAAGTTCTTTTATAAAGAGGGGTAAGACAAGACGATTCCCCAAGTCCATTTCTATTCAGCATTATTATAGATGTAAATGACAAATTAAATGGGACACAGTATGGGAAATAAAAAGATTGGTAAGGTATGTTATGCAGATGATGTACTCATGGCAGAAACGAGGGATAATCTGCAAAGACTTTTGTACGAGTCCCTTCATACATGAGAGACGTTTATTATGAAAATCTTGATAAACAAAAGAAAAATATTAACAATTAGTAAAGAACCGTTGAGATGCAAATTAGAACTTGACAACAAAATGGTAGAGCAGATTATGCATTTCAATTTTTTGGAGTTAATAATACCAGTGGAAGCAACAAAAATGTCTGTATGTCTTAGTGAATTTGTATGGAGAAATAAATACATGAGAAAATAAACAAAAGTTAAAATTTATAAAGCAGTAGTTCGACGAGTGATGACGAAGTAAGGAGTTGTGTAAGGCCGACCAGTGACTAAATGGGTGAAAAGATGAAAGAAGGAGTGGAATGAACATGTATCCAAAAATCTGAAGAACGAATGGTAAAAGGAGTGAGATATAGGAATCCGCAAAGAAGAAGTCCAGGACAACAGTGAAAAAGATGGAAAGAGGGTTTGATTCAATCATAGAACAAGCGATGCGCCTAACATAAGAAGAGAAGAAGAAGAAGAAGAAGAAGAAGAAGAAGAAGAAGAAGAAGAAGAAGAAGAAGAAGAAGAAGAAGAAGAAGAAGAGAAGAAGAAGAAGAAGAAGAAGAAGAAGAAGAAGAAGAAGAAGAAGAAGAAGAAGAAGAAGAAGAAGAAGAAGAAGAAGAAGAAGAAGAAGAAGAAGAAGAAGAAGAAGAAGAAGAAGAAGAAGAAGAAGAAGAAGAAGAAGAAGAAGAAGAAGAAGAAGAAGAAGAAGAAGAAGAGAAGAAGAAGAAGAAGAAGAAGAAGAAGAAGAAGAAGAAGAAGAAGAAGAAGAAGAAGAAGAAGAAGAAGAAGAAGAAGAAGAAGAAGAAGAAGAAGAAGAAGAAGAAGAAGAAGAAGAAGAGAAGAAGAAGAAGAAGAAGAAGAAGAAGAAGAAGAAGAAGAAGAAGAAGAAGAAGAAGAAGAAGAAAGAAGAAGAAGAAGAAGAAGAAGAGAAGAAGAAGAAGAAGAAGAAGAAGAAGAAGAAGAAGAAGAAGAAGAAGAAGAAGAAGAAGAAGAGAGAAGAAGAAGAGAAGAAGAAGAAGAAGAAGAAGAAGAAGAAGAAGAAGAAGAAGAAGAAGAAGAAGAAGAAGAAGAAGAAGAGAAGAAGAAGAAGAAACTGATCTCAATTAATTGAAACTATATATTAGAATAATGTAAAACAGTAGCAGACCACTGTATAAAAATAAGCAATGGCTGCGTAGGACTATATGAGAGTAGCATGCCAAAATTGTTGGTCTAAACATAGTAGTTGAACATTTTCTGCATACTTTTATTTAGTGGACTTCAGAAATTTCCATGTTGTCGAATGTTTGAAGCAAATGGAAGTGAAATTAAATTTATGGGAAAAATATTTCTATTCCATTATTAAATGCAAATGGAAGTGAAATTAAATTTATGGGAAAAATATTTCTATTCCATTATTAAATTGATAAATATGAAATAAATAATCCTTTAGCATCTCACTAAATAGGCATTTTTTCAAAAACTTATTTTCTTATTTCAGCTTCTGCTAAATGTATATAAGTTAGCGTTTGAAAACTATCGTTCGTATTGCTATCCAGAAACTGAAGAACTTTTTTGTCGGTTTACTAATTCCTTTATTGGGGATTATATGTTCCAAAATAAAGAGAGTAAGGTAACCGTACGTATTATTAAATCTGAAACTACTTTAAAGCTGATGTCCTTTTCTGGAGGTACATTTACGCATTTATAATTTAGCATTTCTTGTGTAGGGCATTCTGTCTCATTTAAAATATTGACAGAGAAAGTCGAATGACATGATTTTTTTCAAGCATGAGTCCTTTGTCCTTGCTTCTTGAACCTTGACATACTTCAAATATAAAGTCTCAGAAAACTGACCAGTGAGAAGCCGAATGTAGGCAGTAGAAGAGCTGGAAAGGTCGATAAATGTTTATTTTTAGGTGCAATAGCCTACTCAGAAAGGAAATAAACTCCAGCCAAAAAAAACTGAAGGCGTGACGTAAGACAGGACCTCTAAGGGTCTTCGGACTCCTATCAGGATGTCAACGTCAGAGAAAATAGCCCTCCGCAAAGTCATCGTACCTTTGTAACCGGAGACATCGCCATCCGAAGCAGAATATAGTGCAGCTCTTTGTTTCTTTTTATTATTATTTCCGGTAGTGCGCGCCCGCGCGCGCGGAGGGCGGGCACGTCATTTTGATAAGATCATGTCTGGCCCACATCTGCATGTACTTAATAAAAGATGGATAGGCGCAGAAGAATTAGATAGCATCTTATTGTTAAACAGGCAGCGTCTAAAAGTAAAAGTAGTGCATCTTTTACTTTAAAAATGTACACAGTAGACAATTTAGAAGTTCATATCCTTTTTGCTGGCATTGTATAGTGGAAACTTAGGTATATTTGACAGTTTAATGTTGTTTAAAAATTAAAAAATAATATACCTGTATTACGTAGAAAATGAAGCTAGTTACAGTGAAGCAATAAGTATTATTCAAATATAACTATTTGTAACAAAAAATTTCACTTATTTTAAAAAAAATGATGTCGATATTTCTTATTAGTTGAATTAGTTGAAGTTGAAATCGATTTCACGAATCCTTGTTCGCGTCACCAGTCAGAGAAAACCACAGGAGAAAACTCATTCGTTGTTAAGAAAGTTACTGTGTTATTATGTTTTTTCAGTATTGCCAAATATGAAAACGAAACAAACTTAAGAACTGAATCAACTGCTGGTATTTGAAAATTCATTCGCGATGTTTATTTTTTAAAATAAATATCTCTTCCCAAACCATTAAATCTATCGGGACATTTAATTGTTTTAATAATTTAACTTCAGGATTTATATTATGGTTAAATGACCAAAAGTTATCTGCTACGGCCATTTTTTATCAGTTTGTTTACATTAATGTTACGAAAATGTTCTTTCGTTCTGGTTTTCAAATTACGTTTCGTCCTACCAATGTAAACCCGATCACAATCTAAACTTTCAAATTGATAAATACTAATCCTTGTTTCACATAAGCTTGCCCCGTACCTCTTAACGGTCACGTGACCTTATCACCTCTCATTGGCTGCTGTTGTATAGACTGTTGTGCGGTAAAAATTAGTTCGTTATTTAACATGGTGATATATCTTTATCTGTTGGAAGGGAATTGTCAAATGTATATTTTCGTAACTGAATTAAATATATTACGCAACAGAGGTGATTTATCTGAAATGCATGTTAATTCTTAAACGAAGTAAAGAGGAGCTTCCTTTGCTCTCAAGCACATGGCACGATAGCACGTGCTTTAGCGGTAGTGGTAACATATTTGTTTATATGACTTTTATCACTGACGTTTTGAGCTGTATTAGTCATATATCGCCATTTGAAGGTGTGTTGTGCCGAGTGCGAGAGCTAAATTATTTTATTGATCGTTTATTGGGCGTGTACTTATTATGTGTATAATGGAAAAGTCTACTGCCAGTTTTTCGCTGAAGCATCGCAAGGGAAAACCTTTACAAAGCGGCGATAAAAGAATTGTGGTGCATGTGTTTAATGCACTCCCAGAGAAGAATCCGTCTTTGTCAGTGAGAGAAGTCGAACGTCTGTGCTCTGAACTTAAAGATGTGTTAGATGCGTAGGAACATCGTGACATGAAATTGAGAGAACAGGAAAGCTTACCACTCCAGGGGCGATATTGCTATGTGGCGAAGACATTATTTAAGGACAATCAAACAAATCGCAAAATATACTACTTTGACGAGACTTGGGTGAATGAAGGACACACAAGTATGGCGTGACACGACTTTTAAGACTCAAAGACAAGCATTTTTGCAAGGCATGTGTGCTGGTTTTAAAACATCCCATTGGAAAAGGCTGAAGGTCTTTCATTTTAAACTTGTTTCAGTTTCATTGCTCATTCATTCAGTTTGAACTTGCTCAGTTTCATTATAAACTTCATTATTTTTGCATGCCTTCATATTCTTATTTGTATGACTTTATCTATCTTCCTGGCAATTATTATGACGTTTACTGCAGATTTAAATATGACGGGAAGGCACCGCCTATGGCCTATGGCGCGAAAGCACAAGCCAATTAGGGTGAGGGGGAAGGTAGTTGCACGCGGAGTGATACATATCAGTGGGGCAAGGTTATATGAAACAGAGATTAGACTTTTTATTATTAGGAATTCCATCCTTTTTAGAGAAATGATGCAAATGTTTAATACTGTATTTGTTTTGAGGAACCAAAGTTATACCAAACTCTTTAAAAAGTTTTTGAAATTGTTTATTAAACCAAGGATGGTAAGTAAATCTTTCAAAATTATAATCGTCTTTTAGGTTTTTAAGGGTAGAAATATCAACCGTTTTCTGACATTTAAATTTTTCCGTCTTCGTCTGTGTAAACTCTTTATTAAAACGATTAATTAAAGCCGTATTAATAATATGTTTATATTCTTTATTAAATTCGCCTACCAAACAAGGAAACATACGAAAAACCTAAGATGAGAGTGGGCGGTTATTGGAAACCGAATCTGGGATTTCTTGATTGCTCGGCCTGTGATATTTAGTAGGAGAGATTTTCTATGCGATACGTTCCTATCCAGTTATCACGTCCACAGTTCAGAATTATACTACTAGTAATACGGATCCAAATCTATGAAAATATTTCTATTTAATTGCGCTTTAAAACGTTACTGGTAGTTTGGCTGTTAACTTAGGTTAATATTTTAGTCAAACTAATACTATTTGACAGAAAAGACAAAATTAGCATTAAACGGTTATATAAGTTGTGTTATTGTACAAATGTTACCTATTGTCTTCCACATTTTCTGTTACAAGCATTTGTTAATCTTCTCGGTGATACGCTTCAAGAAATGTAGAAATTCTTTGACATACATCTCCAGAGACATAACATCACTATAATTATGTCGTAATAATTATTTCTAAGTGACATTAACAGAAAGATAACAAGACAGATGGCTGTACACAAAATATCTTCTTTTCTATCAGCAAGAATGCTTTTGTAAGAACAAGAAGTTCTAAAGAAGTTTCTCAAAGCCTGGGGAATTACATGGTCTCCAAAGCAATTTTCTAGTTAAAGACGACGATATGGCAGGTAATCTGCAGATTGCGTTGAGGTTTCCCTAAAAGCCGACTTTCAGTTCTTACAACCAAAAATTGCCATTCATATTGGCTTGACATTACCTGTCCTGTATTGATTTTGATCAGTATCTCAAAATGTACTGCATGCTGAACAAGTTGAATTTCTTACACTTTTGATATTGAAAGTGGTAACCGGAATACATAACGCCAGATTCAGATCATGCCACACCTTCCTACACTACCTTATTCATTTTCGTCCTGTTATCTTCTCCCAAAATGAAGAGGGTATGGAATACATATTGAGGAAGCTTCTTTTTCTTCTTGTTCTTGTTCTTCTTGTTCTTGTTCTTCTCCTACTACTACTACTACTACTACTACTACTACTACTACTACTACTACTACTACTACTACTACTACTACTACTACTACTACTACTACTACTACTACTACTACTACTACTACTACTACTACTACTACTACTACTACTACTACTACTACTACTACTACTACTACTACTACTACTACTACTACTACTACTACTACTACTACTACTACTACTACTACTACTACTACTACTACTACTACTACTACTACTACTACTACTACTACTACTACTACTACTACTACTACTACTACTACTACTACTACTACTACTACTACTACTACTACTACTACTACTACTACTACTACTACTACTACTACTACTACTACTACTACTACTACTACTACTACTACTACTACTACTACTACTACTACTACTACTACTACTACTACTACTACTACTACTACTACTACTACTACTACTACTACTACTACTACTACTACTACTACTACTACTACTACTACTACTACTACTACTACTACTACTACTACTACTACTACTACTACTACTACTACTACTACTACTACTACTACTACTACTACTACTACTACTACTACTACTACTACTACTACTACTACTACTACTACTACTACTACTACTACTACTACTACTACTACTACTACTACTACTACTACTACTACTACTACTACTACTACTACTACTACTACTACTACTACTACTACTACTACTACTACTACTACTACTACTACTACTACTACTACTACTACTACTACTACTACTACTACTACTACTACTACTACTACTACTACTACTACTACTACTACTACTACTACTACTACTACTACTACTACTACTACTACTACTACTACTACTACTACTACTACTACTACTACTACTACTACTACTACTACTACTACTACTACTACTACTACTACTACTACTACTACTACTACTACTACTACTACTACTACTACTACTACTACTACTACTACTACTACTACTACTACTACTACTACTACTACTACTACTACTACTACTACTACTACTACTACTACTACTACTACTACTACTACTACTACTACTACTACTACTACTACTACTACTACTACTACTACTACTACTACTACTACTACTACTACTACTACTACTACTACTACTACTACTACTACTACTACTACTACTACTACTACTACTACTACTACTACTACTACTACTACTACTACTACTACTACTACTACTACTACTACTACTACTACTACTACTACTACTACTACTACTACTACTACTACTACTACTACTACTACTACTACTACTACTACTACTACTACTACTACTACTACTACTACTACTACTACTACTACTACTACTACTACTACTACTACTACTACTACTACTACTACTACTACTACTACTACTACTACTACTACTACTACTACTACTACTACTACTACTACTACTACTACTACTACTACTACTACTACTACTACTACTACTACTACTACTACTACTACTACTACTACTACTACTACTACTACTACTACTACTACTACTACTACTACTACTACTACTACTACTACTACTACTACTACTACTACTACTACTACTACTACTACTACTACTACTACTACTACTACTACTACTACTACTACTACTACTACTACTACTACTACTACTACTACTACTACTACTACTACTACTACTACTACTACTACTACTACTACTACTACTACTACTACTACTACTACTACTACTACTACTACTACTACTACTACTACTACTACTACTACTACTACTACTACTACTACTACTACTACTACTACTACTACTACTACTACTACTACTACTACTACTACTACTACTACTACTACTACTACTACTACTACTACTACTACTACTACTACTACTACTACTACTACTACTACTACTACTACTACTACTACTACTACTACTACTACTACTACTACTACTACTACTACTACTACTACTACTACTACTACTACTACTACTACTACTACTACTACTACTACTACTACTACTACTACTACTACTACTACTACTACTACTACTACTACTACTACTACTACTACTACTACTACTACTACTACTACTACTACTACTACTACTACTACTACTACTACTACTACTACTACTACTACTACTACTACTACTACTACTACTACTACTACTACTACTACTACTACTACTACTACTACTACTACTACTACTACTACTACTACTACTACTACTACTACTACTACTACTACTACTACTACTACTACTACTACTACTACTACTACTACTACTACTACTACTACTACTACTACTACTACTACTACTACTACTACTACTACTACTACTACTACTACTACTACTACTACTACTACTACTACTACTACTACTACTACTACTACTACTACTACTACTACTACTACTACTACTACTACTACTACTACTACTACTACTACTACTACTACTACTACTACTACTACTACTACTACTACTACTACTACTACTACTACTACTACTACTACTACTACTACTACTACTACTACTACTACTACTACTACTACTACTACTACTACTACTACTACTACTACTACTACTACTACTACTACTACTACTACTACTACTACTACTACTACTACTACTACTACTACTACTACTACTACTACTACTACTACTACTACTACTACTACTACTACTACTACTACTACTACTACTACTACTACTACTACTACTACTACTACTACTACTACTACTACTACTACTACTACTACTACTACTACTACTACTACTACTACTACTACTACTACTACTACTACTACTACTACTACTACTACTACTACTACTACTACTACTACTACTACTACTACTACTACTACTACTACTACTACTACTACTACTACTACTACTACTACTACTACTACTACTACTACTACTACTACTACTACTACTACTACTACTACTACTACTACTACTACTACTACTACTACTACTACTACTACTACTACTACTACTACTACTACTACTACTACTACTACTACTACTACTACTACTACTACTACTACTACTACTACTACTACTACTACTACTACTACTACTACTACTACTACTACTACTACTACTACTACTACTACTACTACTACTACTACTACTACTACTACTACTACTACTACTACTACTACTACTACTACTACTACTACTACTACTACTACTACTACTACTACTACTACTACTACTACTACTACTACTACTACTACTACTACTACTACTACTACTACTACTACTACTACTACTACTACTACTACTACTACTACTACTACTACTACTACTACTACTACTACTACTACTACTACTACTACTACTACTACTACTACTACTACTACTACTACTACTACTACTACTACTACTACTACTACTACTACTACTACTACTACTACTACTACTACTACTACTACTACTACTACTACTACTACTACTACTACTACTACTACTACTACTACTACTACTACTACTACTACTACTACTACTACTACTACTACTACTACTACTACTACTACTACTACTACTACTACTACTACTACTACTACTACTACTACTACTACTACTACTACTACTACTACTACTACTACTACTACTACTACTACTACTACTACTACTACTACTACTACTACTACTACTACTACTACTACTACTACTACTACTACTACTACTACTACTACTACTACTACTACTACTACTACTACTACTACTACTACTACTACTACTACTACTACTACTACTACTACTACTACTACTACTACTACTACTACTACTACTACTACTACTACTACTACTACTACTACTACTA
>CM060952.1:111105951-111133451 GCA_030765055.1 Mantis religiosa
CAAATGTGTGCGTGTTCTAATGATTAAAACCCAACGAATACGAGTTAACACTTGCGATATGTTCCAAAGGAGAACGGCCGTCGATACGACCATTGGAGTTAATGTAAAAAAAAAGTTCGCGTCACATGCTAGCCTCTAGTTACCGAGCTCGCGAGTTCAAGTCCGGTGGAGGGCGATGGATTTTTTTCCGAGGTGAGAATCCTTACCGTGGTTTCCTTCTTAAGGCAAGTAAAGCCGGTGGTCACCTATCTCAGGTTTACGGCACGTAAAAGAATCTCAAGCTTCATAAAGAGATCTCTGAACAAAAGTAAGTGGTCTTTTACACCCAAAATAGACCACAGCGTTAAATAGTGTCCATAAATAGAAACTAAATTCCAATTTTACAAGGGTTCGATCCTATGTGGGATTTGTGATGGACAAGGCGACGTCTTGATAAGTTTTCTTCGGGTTCTCCGATTTCCTCCGGCATTCATTTCCCAATTGCTCCTTCTTCATCCTTCCTTTCCTCCATTTTAAATTATTTTATATCGTCCTGTTCCTCACTTTCATATTAGGTAAGGGTCGATACGCCATTCCAGGATGTTCACTCTAATTCAATGTTCGTCTGCTCCCCGAAAGGGCTCTGACCCTTAGCACTCATGTGTAAGTCCTGGGGTGGGGTAAGATCAGTCCCACATATGGGGAGGGTAAACAGACTGAGCAATTAACAAAACAGATCAGCAGAACAAAATACAACCCGAAATGATAACGGCATACAAGGCCAAAAGCCAGCAATACTCTATTTGTAAAACGATGTTCTTACTTCCTCTTTATGTTGAGTCAAATTTATTACCTCATGTATGAACAATTATATACATATAGAGGAAAAACGTCTTCCAGTGTATCCTCAGAAACGCTCGTACAATAGAAACGTATATCAGACGTTGCAGTGTTCTACTTTCAAAATGTTTTAACTTGATGTCCTGGATGGAAACATTCATATTTATCAATTTGTATGCCTCTTTTGTTTTATATTCATGTTTAAAATATTTCAAATATTTTATCAGCTGTTTATACAAAGGGAATAACTTGTCTATTACAATAATTCTTTCACCGTTAAAATATACGTGTAAGATATGCAAAACTTTCAGAACTGGGAGACAATCGAAAGAAGGTTCAAAAAGTCAGAAGTCTATTTATATAAATATTAGGAAGTCATTAAAGTGTGTACAGCTGCTGATGAGTTATTGTGCCCGTTTATTCAGTGTTATAAAGTGACAGCAGAATTTAAAGTCTTTTCATTTTCTTGTCTTTTTTTCTGTATCATTTTATTTAGGGGACGAAACATACATTGGATATTTTGACGTCAAATACTACATGAAAACTAGAAATCTGCCATGTCTTCTTTTATTTAAATTAGTTCAGAAATAATTAAAGCACTTAGTACTGTATATCAGGTGCATTTTAGAGAGATTTCACATGAATCAGTGAAAAATAATTACGTGAGAATTATTAGTGTTTGAGTTAAACTTTTCAGATCAATTAAAGAGTAAGTAAAATGTAATACATCACCATTTCTTAAGCAATCCTTTCTCTGTCATCCTAATTTAATATAAATGTTAAAATTTTCGTTCGTGAAAGCAACTTCTCCGCCTTTGTGCAACAGTAATAAACGGTGCCTTTTAGGCACAAAAGCAAATGTTACAAACATTTGGGGAGAGAGCAAAGGAGCAAAAGCTCCTTTAAAGATATTTAGGTTTAAAGATTAAAGTGAGTTTTAAAGATATTTATGTAGCAATTTAGAAGTGGCAGTTACACCTCTTGTTTCAGACGTAACTTTACAAAATGACCTTGTGGGAGGGGATTATTTTTGGTAGCAGTTTCATTGCATCTATCGCATTTGTCTTGGTAGTAAAGAGAATAATGAGTTTAAAGCTCCAGGTCTTGCGAGCCGGTATTTTTGAGTCACAAGGGAGATGAAATTGGTATCCCACTTGTTTCTTTGTAAATGAATTAGTGAGCCTCGGTTACATCTTTTGAAGCGAAGTGCACGTTTAGGGTGCGGCATCAAACATGAGGGCCGCAGTGTGGCGCGGTGCTACTGAGATTTTATTGTTAACGGAAGTTGAAGCGTATATCGAGCGGAGCACAGCCAATGGCTTCAGAGACCGGCCCGGTAACTTATGGGTCGGGAAGTGAGTCGGATTATTGATCTTAAAACTCCATGGCCATAGGATGGCTCCCCTACACCGCCTGAGTGATGTTACCTGGGCCACCGCAACAATCATCAACCAGCAGCCGGAGGTTCATCGTTTGATAATGCCTAACAAATGTTTGATATGACTTTAAAACCATGATGTATCAAAAATAAAATTAGGTAAAGCTACATATTTTAAGACTTTTCTCAATAATGTTACAGAACTTTTCAGTATTGTT
The DNA here is from genome assembly GCA_030765055.1 of Mantis religiosa. Classification (NCBI taxonomy): domain Eukaryota; kingdom Metazoa; phylum Arthropoda; class Insecta; order Mantodea; family Mantidae; genus Mantis; species Mantis religiosa. The sequence goes on from CM060952.1 coordinate 111,108,367, forward strand.
AGTTTTGAGACAGGAGTACGTCAGGCAGTTACCTGAAAACTTCTTACTTTCTACTACTTTTATATTTTGTGCTCATATAGTGTTGGAGAAACTACTGAATTCCATTCAAAATTATATGTCGATATGTTACCGAAAATACACGTTTTGAGATTCCATAAATATTCCCAAAATGTTTTTAATACAAAATATGTTTTTGAATGAGTAAAGTCAGACTGAAAAACTCAAATGTTATAGCCGGGTTTTGAACCAGGATCTCCCGCTCTCCGTGCGGTTGCTCTAACCCACTTAGCTACTATGGCCAGCAGGCCATACTGACTCGTATGTTTCCCGGTAGACCAATAGGGGTTCTCATATGCTATGAGACACGTGCCTTGTGTGGCGACTTACTATGCTGTAAGTACTTCCAGGCTTCATAGTCAAACCACTATGATTTTTTTTTTCTCAGTTGGATAATTTAATGCCATATCGGCACGTTGGCCATGGTAGCTAAGTGGTTTTAAGCAACCGCACGGAGAGCGGCAGATCCGTGGTTCAAATCCCGGCTATGGCATTGAATTGTTCACTCTGGCTCTAGTCATTCAAATCTTAGCCTACACACGGCTAGTGTGAAAGTAATGATTATTTCCATCAACATATGTTTTTGTTACAAAAACTAAAATTCGACTGAATGTCAAACATAGTATAAAATTTCACCATCTTTTAAAAATATGACATGAACATTTTAAGATATTTTCTCAATTAACATTGCCGTTACATCGAACAATTTTCGAATATGTTTATTTTTCAGACACGTCTCTAATATTTTTAATTAAAATAAATGTTTGAGATGTTTACATGCCAAATTGAATTAGTACTTTCAATTTTCTGGAAACGCTTTCAAAAGCTGTGTTCACTCTGGTAAATCGTAAGAGAATGACATGTTTGTTAATGCTCTTGAATTTAGACTTCATACAATCTCCGTTGTCGTCCTAGTAATAGAATTTTCAGTACGAATATCTCCTTGTATTTTTAGAATTACTGGACGTATTAAATATTCTCTACCCATAAGAGGGTTCAGTTGGTTACAAATAGTGCAATTGTATACTCATATAATTATTCTATAAACGTGGACAACTAAGCAGCCCTGAGTAGTGGCTAAGCGGAATATTGCTACTGAGTTTGTTCATGGATAACTCAGACATGTATAGTTCAAAGACAATTCTCCATTTTTATCTACACTTTTAGTTTTAAAATCTTTTGTGAAATGATTTTATTTTATTATTTATTTGTAGAGTGGGAAGGTACATTATCAATTTTGAACTGTTTAATTTTGTAGCATTTTTGCTAAGAAATCAGTCTGTTTATTTACAGCTTATCTGGACATAAATTTTGAGTTTTAAGGAGAACTGCATTTTTTTTTTTTTTTTTTTTTTTTTGCAATAAGATTTTGTCTAATACATTTTTGTGCAGAATGTACCATTTTCTTGTTTGGATCTTTCAGCAGTTATGTTTTTTTCTCAAACGTTAAGTCGTTATTTGCCCTTTTTGTTTCTGACATTCAAGAAGATTAGAATTTCACAGCCAACAAACAGTGACTATTTCTTAAACGATCTGCCCGCCTTGGTAGCGTAGATGGTAGCGTGTCTGCCTCACGTTCAAAAGATCCCGACTTCGAATCTCGGGTGGGGTGAGTTACCTGGATAAGGTTTTTTCGGGGGTTTCCCTTATCCTTCAAGACGAATGTCGGGTAATTCTAAGCTCCATGGACCTTGGACTCATTTGAACATCATTTCACCATATTCATTCACCGTCCGATATGAGTTAACGTTGGAGGACGTAAATTACAAAAAAAAAAAAAAAAAAAAAAAAAAAAAAAAAAAAAAAAAAAAAAAAAAAAGACTATAGCTTGAGCCTGACTGGACTGGGTAATATGTTAGGGAGGGGATTCTAAACTTGGTCTATGCTCGCAAGTGGGGCACTCCGTCAAGCAGGATGAGGCGAGAGGAAGCAGAGCGTGCAGGTACAAGGGAGCCACGACAGTGTATAGGGTAGGGCATCTGCAGTTTACCATTTGGAAACTCCTCGGCAGGCCAGAACAACCGGCACCGCATCCTACTGTGGTTCGGATACGACCCAACCGGACTGGTTTTGGAGATCCGATACCGTCTTACCGGAGAAGGAAGTTTTACCAAGAGAATATAATCTTGCCATGTAACTCCGAGACACCCGCCGACACTTCTAACCTGAAAAAGAACACCTCTTGAGACATGATGTGAAATGATGATGGAGTTGAAATGGAGGGGCAGTAAATTTGGGGGATGTAATAAATCTAGCCAGCATTCGCCTGACGACGCAGAAAAACCTCCCAAAATGACCCCTGGGTAAGTTAGGTTCGTCACGGGAATCGAAACCGGACCTCCCGAATGCGGGCCATAGACGAAACCACCTGAGCCATTCCGCGCGGTATCGCTTAAGCCTACTGTGTTCATGTAATAAAACCATTCTCTATCTCGATTTATGTGAAAGTAGACAGAAGAGAAGCGTTTATAACAATTCTGTGTACTAGAATAAGTAAACATATAAGATTATTTATAATACGGTAACTGTTGAAAATTACAAGTACTATAGTTTTTCATGCAAAATACAATAGGAAAAGTAGAATTAAATTAAAAACTCGGTACAATTTTTGGAATTTAAAAGTGGATTTTGGACTTCATGCTTTTGTTCTGACCAACTGAGTTCCTATTGACAACATGCCTTCAATTGACTTCCATTTTTTCCGGAAAGCTCAAATACATTTGTGTTTTCAAATACATTTAGAAAAGCGATCACAATGTCGACTTATAATCTCGTAAGACTCAGCATCATACGTTGGAAGGCGTTAATTAAATAAATAAGTCGATCTGGGTGGTTCAGTTAGTTAGGTGCTGGTCTAGATCCTAAGGTTGCAGGTTCAAACCCGGCCGAGACCCATGATCTTTAAGTGTGTCGAGAAGTGGCATGTAAAGGAACTCCTGTGTGACAAAATTCGTCACAACTACGGGGAATATGTATTCTGGTAATCGTCAAACAAGGATGTATTTATGGTTACATTTTAAAAAGGATGTTCAGATCAGAGTCATCTCATAGATAACTCTGTCGGAAACTGAAATTATCTGTGCGATTATGTGTGAAGGCGAGAGAGATGGGGGGACACGCTATAAAATATTGCTTCATATCAGAATTACTGACTGATGAGATTAATAATTTTGTGAAGAAATTCTATGTATATAGATGAATAATTGCAATAAACAATTAACGTGTGTTGAAAGCACTGCATAATTTAAGTGGCGAGAGTTAGGTTTGCTCAGAGAAATAACAGGGATTTCCGTGTTAAAGAAAAACATTGGAATAAGACTGTATCTAAGGCAACTAGCATTACTACTATATCATGTCCACAAGAAAAACATTAACTCAAGACATACCTGGAATTTAGTTATGTTCAGTGATTACTGAGGTGCATGAAATGCGCGCAAAGTTATGAAAGTTAGAAAAGGAAATGATATTCTTAGAATTTATGAAATCACATAGTAAAGACGTGTTTCAAATACAAATTAGCAGTGTGAGGTTTAACTATATATAGGGAGGCAGCAATAATTAGTTTAAACCTTTAAGTATTGATACTTCAGAAATTGGCAGAAACTTTGTGTCCTCAAATAGTTGGTAATTCACTTCAAATATCACATTTATTAACTTACATTAAACATACAGCCAATTTGTGTGGTTTATTCCCCGACTGCTCATGCACACCCTTACACACCCTTAGAAATAATTCTTGTAGTCCACCACTGCAGTGAAGCAGCTGGTAGTTGAATTTCATCGAAGATCGAGATTTTGAACGACAATGAAAAGGTGCCACACGTTCATAACTTCCATATCAATATTTAAATTATTCGTGCATTCGTTATTTCAGAAATTTCACAATTATATGTTAAGTCTTTCCAAATTCAATAATTTTGGTGTGATATGAGTGTAAAATATTTGAAAGTATTTTTTGTTTCCTTCGGTCGACTATTTTTCCGCATCTTGCATATAACCAGGTTCAAGAGAAATTCTTTGAAGCTTAATTATTAATAAGCTTCATGAATAGTGTTATTTATTTTAAATAAAGATTAATATATACTTTATTTTTATCCATTCTTGTTAACTACCATTAAAAAGTGTTCTGCGGTGAGTAAAGCAAGTACGTACTGTCAAAATGCTGTAGACTGATACTAGGTAAATAAATTAGTTGGAAAAGCATTCCTGTGCTACCTTGCTCTTGTTTGATATCAATCTCTATCCCAATATCGAGTATCAGCACTTTTGTTTTTATTTAAATCCACAAGGGTTTCATCAATTCTAATGAAAGAAATATTAGATTCGACAGCAGTAAACACGCGGTAGGTAGCTCAGAACTTCTGAGCAGGAAATTTACCTGAGTAGGAGGAGGAGGTAGAAGAACAGGGGAGAGCTGTTTGGGAGTAGGGAATGGGGGAGAAGCAAAGGCAAGAGAAAGCATGAGAAATCAATAGCCAGCAGCTATAATGCCACCTGCTTCAACACAAAAACATCGACTCTGGTCTTATGCTGAGTTATAAAAAATATTACTTTCTTGTCAGAATATTTCAAAATCCTTCAGCGTTTGTACTGCCTCTGTAGGATCCTCTTAATTCATCTATCACTCGGCTTTGTTAACAAGAGCCCTTTCATTTGTTTTAAGGATGTAATAAGCATACCACACAAATTTATGTTTAGGAACATTCATCTATGATATGTTGTAGATTACAAATCTAAATATATGTTTAAATTTCAGAACATGAGTTTTTTTATCTTTTTTATTTTTAAGTCCTTTTGTGAATAACTACCCCAAGTATATTACGCTACCGAATTATAATTCGGTTGCAGTAAAGAGTACGTTTAAAATATCACATCGTGACGTGTTTTATATTTTTATGTTTCATTATTTTCAGCATCTTCGTACGTAAAACGCTTCTGTTTCTTTTCAAAGTCAGCTTTTCGAGAATGAAACGATATTTTCATACATAAACGAACTTAAGAATAAACACAAGAGTTTTCCATAGTGAAAGACAAACGAAGAAATTATTTTCTAAACCTTTAGAATACTTCTGCCTTTCTGGGTGAAAAAAAGAAACAAAACAAAAAATAAACAAAAAATATTAAAAGTAAATATCAACATCTGTGGAAATCTGCTGACGTTTTTATATCTATTTATTTAATTCATAATAAATAATCCACATAATAATTCTGAATAATTCGTCTATACATTGAACTAAAAGCACTAACCGGAAAGGAAATCGAGAAAATTGCCAAAAATATATTTTTAGCATTTTGTACGATCTTATGAACACATAGATCCTATGTTTATGTTACATCTTTTCAGAAAAGCGATTTAATACATGTTTAAAAATTGAGCTGTGTTTATCTTTATGTACTGTGAATTCAGCATCATCAACCTCCCCACACCAAAAAAAAAAAAAAAAAAAAAAAAAAATATTCCTATATGTTTCGGAAGCAAGTAGTCCTTGCTTTAGGCGACGTTTTTCTCTACAGATCGGTATTACTGTTAAATATGAAAACTTCTGTGTGCTCAAGCTAATTATTTCTTTATTTATAATTGATAAATGCCAGTTCATTTTTTAGCATTTATTTTTACTTGAACAAATTCCCTTTTCTGTTTTTTTTCAGGTGTAAATGCCCCGTTCCTCCCCCGTCCCCCAGAAATTTCTAGATAGCCGAATTAAATATCTCTATAATTAAAACATCTTTAGCGTTAGGTGGTTTATTATTTAAAAATAATTGCTAATTTAATTGAATTAACATTCGCATATTTAACCAGTTACTTCCCAAAATACTGCAAAATAAATACAAATAAAGTCGCGATCATATAATGCGTCTATCTATATCCTGTAAACACTTTGATATCTTAAATAAATTAAATATACAATGTAATTTTTCAGTGTTTTGCTTTGTAGTTCAGATACTTGAAAAAAAAACATAAGAAAGTGTTAAGTAGGATTCCAGGAAAGGCATATCGAACATGAATGCAGGATTTGTTAAAGAAACTTAAATATGAAATAAGTAAAATGTGTTCGGAACTACGTGATTTCAAGCATTTGAATAAAAGGAATATGGTATTCTTGATGTGATCGAGCGGTTAAACAGCTTGACTCTTAACATGGCGGCCAGGGTTCGATCCCAAGCGACCGTATGTGGGACCGGGGTGGACTACACCGTGCAGGGGTGGGTTCCCCCGCATCATTCCTCCAATTACTCCATTATCATGTTTCCTGTCATCCAGTATATATCATGTCAGTAAATAAAGCAAGTGATATTCCTGACAAATGTATTAATTTTAGTCACCATCGTCACAGCAATTTTAAGAAACTGTAATTTATTCATCTGTCATGTAACGCGTCCTTAAGAAAATGAAACCACTTGTGAGATACTTCGGTTTATTTACAGAGAACTTAACAGGGACTGGCTATTTTAAATAGTAACAGTGAGAACTAATCATTAAGTATTGACAATAATACTAAGCTAAGACATTATTTTGAATTCCTCAGCTAGACAAAAGGGGATATCCACGCAGTACTAAATTACTTTCGTGTTTCCTCCAGGATTGCTCAATTTGATTTTAAAATATCTTACTCCATTTCATCTAAGGTTAGAAAATCAATGATCCAAGGAGCATCTCACACAAGACAAAAATACGAATCTTATAACAGAAATGTCTTCAAGGAAGTCGCTTTTAAATGAGGCTTTAATCGAAACACTTAGGGATGGAACAGAGCTATCGATAGGAAGTGCTTTATGCAACGGATGATATAATTTGGACATAATTTCATTGGAAATGTACGTTTATTGTTTTCACCATAGGTAATTTTTACCTTTTTACTAAAGGAAATAGAGTATCAATTATCTTTTTATACCACTATAATATAGCACAATATTCGGACAAAGGCTGTGGTTTACAGATAAAATAGAACATAAACAAGAAATGTTTTAACACTTTCTATTTGAAGAAATACTAAAGTGATAAGTGCAATACAATGGTATGATTATAGAATTCAGGGAACTGTTGAGAGGCAGGTTTCTACAAGTTCCATGTATCTGCTATTAATCAGTTAAAGCAACTTGTTTCCTCGTAATGTGTTAAAAATTACTAGTTCCATAGTGATATGATTGTTTACAGAAAAAGTAATTTTGAAACTTATTTTAGTAATTGAGACTTCATATTAAACACTTAGGTATTATATACCAAACGTTTGTTATTCCATTTGATATCAGAAATAAGTGACTGTTAAATCACACAAACAGCAGGAGTATGGGAAGTTAGTAGAAGGATTGAATAAGTATAAGGCAGAGTTAAGTTACTTACAAGTAGAGTTGCAATATATGATGATTTATAGTGAATGAATATGGTTAATTTTAAGCATGAAGGAGTGTTTAGAGATGGAATGAACATCTTTTGTTCGCATTCTTGAGGAATGGCAATGAAAGTGTAAATATATTCCTAATGACAGTTTGGGAGTATTCAGACTTGCTTTAAGGATAGATAACGAACCAAAACTCAGTTAGTAGCTATTGATAGCAAAAACTCGCCGTTTGACCGCACAGATTTCTTCGCAAGAAAACACATTCATACGACTTGATGTATACGAGAAGTCGAGTCAGGATGTGGGAAAATGTTGAATAAGTAGTCGAAAACAAGTGATATGAAATTAAGTAGTCATTTTAAATCAAAGGTGTGCCAACCTTACTTAACTAGAAGTGTCCATTCTGACATGAGATAAGAAGTCTGATGTCACACCCACATTATTTTCTCTATTCACCCTTATATAAATGCTCTGAAAACGCTTATTTTTTATCTACTTAAGTTAATCAAGATAAAGTCATTTCTAGAAATGAATTTACGAAGGTCGGCTGATATGTTCCGGTCCTCATAAAAAAAAAAAAAACATTTTAATTTTTTCCCTTGATTCCTCAACATAATCTCCAGAAAGGATAATACATTTGTCATATCGCTGTTCTAATTTAAATAAACCATCTCCGGTTTATCATGGTCCTCAAAGTATCTGTTTACCGCAACAGTGATCTCCTCGAAGCTCTCAAATTTTCGTCCTTCAGGTGAACAGGTGGTAGTCACTGGATGCTATATCTGGCGAATAGGGTGGATATTCAAGCAATTCGAACTTTAAATCGTACATTTTTCCCATTGTAAAGACTGAACAATGGGCCGGAGCATTGTCCTGTAGGAACAAGATTTTTTATTTGCAAATGAGGTCTTTTCTTTTCACTTCATCACTCAAACGTTGCAGTAAACTTGAGTAGTAGTCACCAGTAATACTTTTATCCTTTTTCAAGTAGTGAATAATACCCTGTACATCCCAGAAAACACTCGCCATAACTTTTTCAGCTGACAAAATTCACTTTGCCTTTTTTGAAGTTGGTTCACATGGCGCAGTCCACTGTTTTGACTGTGATTTACCTTCTAGAGTTTAGTGATGTCTCCAAGTTTCATCTATAGTAGTAAGCCGTCTCAGACATTCACGGGAGTTTTACGATAGGGCTCCAAATTCTTAACAGAAGCAGTTTTTCTTTGCAACTTTCTATCAGGTGTCAACAAACGCAACATACATCTTGCACAGACCGTGTGAAGGCCCAAAACATTACTCAAAATATTATCTATACTTTCTTTTGATATGTTTATGTGATATCTCAAACAAAACAACAACTTTAATCTGCGGTCTTACAGTACTAAACGATGAATGATATCTGGATTTGTGACTTCCACAAGGCGTCCAGAGCGAGACTCATCACTAGTGCTCGTTTAAAACTCTGTAACCCACCTCTTAATCGTTGTATATGAAGGGGCAGAGACTTTCAATGTACTCTCCATTTCCTCCTTGATTTCTTTAGGTGTTAAGTCTTTCAGATGGAAGTATTTAATCACTACTAGTTTTTCCAAATTCTCCAATTTCGTGAAACCTCTACACTTTCCTTCTTTAAAATATTGTCATTCAAAAACTAAACTTGCTATTGGCCTTAACTATGGATACAAGCTAGTCTAGAGTTAAACTATATGATGCTCTCCGTCAAACTGTGAACTTGTCAGCCGACGTTTTTTGTAGTAAATGTTCTTCCGGGCTCAGTATAACAGACTCTCCGAGTCCTTTGAGAATACTCAACGCAGTCTTGAGCGAAACGTCAGCCAAAATTCGCACTGTTAGACATCGGCCAATAAGCCCGGAAGAACATTTACTACAAATGGACGCTGGTCGTGAAAGCCTAAGTACATAATCATCCGACCCTCGTACGACACGTTTCCTTATATGTGCAATGGGAATATAAGCATACAGTAAGCTTAAGCGTTAGTCAAATATTTTAAGTGCTGATAGCCTATGTGATTGCTTTGAAATTCCCTCCTCTTTGCATGGCCAGATCATAAAAATGAATAACGACTTAACATTTAAGAAAAGTGTGAGTATTTGAAAATTTAAACCAACAAGGAACATATCGAAAACTGTTATACTCACAAAAATATATTTAATGAAATCTATATTTTTATGCATAAGATTTTGTCTATCTCTTTCGCTTTAGAAATTATGCAAAAGTCATTGGAATGAAGAGGACTTCCGAGGAATTCACAGAAAATTCAATAAGCATTTCATTTGTCATGCAAGTTTCTTAAACATATTGTATTTAAATAAAAGGTGCTATTTTTGAGCGAATGAAACTTTTCTTGATGTAAAGGATAGCTTGAGGGGAATTTCCTTAAAATCTTAGTATCACATCTTTCGCAGACGCTGAACTTATATATCCAGTTTGATACTTAACAAACTCTTCGTGTCTTAAATCGTTCACTGACACACACGTGCTTTAAGGAGGGAATTCAGAGGTCAAAACCTGTATATTCAATGAAGTGTTAGTATTGAATTTTTGGATGGAGAGCTATATCTTCTCTGTCTACTATGTCAAGCGATAGAGAAACTAAAAACAAAACTGAATGCTTCCAATGAATTATAATATGGGAACCTATACCTTTCAATTACGAGTTTCTAATCAGCTCTTCCAGAAGTCGATCTGAGAGAATAGAAATAAAGAAGAGAATGTCAACTGTGGGGGAGATGGAGGCTGGGAAGATAATGCGGTTGAAGCTGTGGATTGTGATGGTCATTAAACATTTTTAGTGGCAGAGAATGAAAGAAGAGAAAGTAATTTATGAAAGAAAATTTAATTCCAAAACGGGCATGCGTTCTCCTTCATTAAGATGCATAGAGGTCGTAACAGCTGAAACGGAAACGGCAGCTGAGAATTGTTGAAGGTGTTTGCCGCGATGCGTGATAATCTAGTAAGGATGAAAGAACGTAGCGTACGAGAAGAAGCGTGTAGCAATGGCCTTGCAAGGGTCATGTCTTTGACCCAGTGCAGAGCGTGTGCGTGACCAGGATTGCACCAATAACGGTGACGTGACGTGACTGCAGTAGCAAGTGATGCCATGTCACTTCCGTTTCCATCGACACAGGAACCGCTAAACGTCATCTTAGTATGTACTTAATCTAGTGATGCGGGAAACATAACTTCATCCTTATCTCATGGACAAATAACAAGAATTATATCTCTGAGTTGAAACCAACACCACCACTTAACAAGATCTTAAATGTGCGCTGCATGTGACGGCATCAATAATGCAGCAGCAACAGTAAACGTCATTATGGTGAGTGTTTTGAGAAATAATGTCAATGTTCCAACATTTTTGGTAAGTTCCCAAATAAACTTCCATTAATTTTGTTCAAATTTCAATCAAATATGAAAAGGTTGATAGATTATATTTAAATGTTTGTCCTGTAAAACACTTCATGCGTTGCTTCATGTGTACCAGCTGACAGACGTAAAAAGCGAAAGTAATCGGAAGCATGTGAAAGAATGTCATAAATATAGATCAATCACTATCTTTCTTGCTAGTTATATCATATTACATGCATTTTGTCACCTCAATATACAAATTGTATTATGTTGTAAGAAGTAATCGGAAAGCAAATTCCTTCATTCAGTTTTATAATTACTGTTTTAGTAATCGTTAGTTATTTACCGTAGATCTATATCATTTACAATACATACCTGTTCTTGCATCGTTCCTTTTTTCTTTCTTTTATTTTCTTTCTTCACATGTGTTCCCTAATGTTCTGTTGTACCTCTCATTAAGCAATTCTGAACGAACAAGGCAGTAGAAATTTAGGAATTATTATTGTATAGTTTTATAGTTATTCTTGGCCGCCTCGGTAGAGTGGTGGTAGCATGTCTGCCTCACGTTCAAGAGATCCCGAGTTCGAATCTCGGTCAGGGTGAGTTACCTGGATAAGGTTTTTCCGGGTTTTTCCCTTATCCTCAAAGACGAATGTCGGGTAACTCTAAGCTATATGGACCCTGGGCTCATTTGGGCATCATTTCACTCATGACATTCATCGTCCGATATGACTTAATGTTGGTGGACGTAAATTACAATTTAAAAAAAAAGGTATTCTTTCTCAATAATCAAAATATATTCAACCTGAGCTCCAAATAAGAGAATTCTACCACGTATTAGGGCACATACAACATGAGTAGTTGTCCGCCTCGGTAGCGTAGGTGGTAACGTGTCTGCCTCACGTTCAAGAGGTTGCGAGTTCAAAACTCCGTCAGGGTAAGTTAACTGGATAAAGTTTTTTCCAAGATTTTCCCTTATCCTGAAAGATGAATGTCTGGTAAATCTAAGCTCTAAGGATCCTGAACTCATCTGAGCATCATTTCACCCATCTCATTCATGTCCGTTATGACTTAGCGTTGGATGATGTAAAAAAAAAAAGGAATACGTAGTTGTAGTTTTGACTTGCAGTTAAATCATTGGAAACTCTATTAATAATACGATAACTTTCGGCGTCATCGTGGCCCCTTACTGGGCTTTAGAGTGCATAAATCCATTGATCATTGAAACTGATATCCTATTTAGTCACTCACAGTGTTTTTCATCTTAGTTGCTTTTTAAGGAATTCTATAATGTTCTCGAAATATAATTAAATATATGTATAATAAGATCATGAGCACTCCTTATAGGTGAGACATTGAGAAAGACAGTTTCATATTGTATTCCCTTTCAGTCCAAGAGGAAAAGGATTCATTCTGAAAACCTTGGGTTGTACATTTCACTATCATAATTAAATTCTGAGAGTTCTGCAAATTTTTAATTTAATTATTAAGTTTAATTTAGTGGCCGCGCTATGGCTGAGTGGTTAGACCGCTTGGCTCTCACTTAAGCGGCCCTGTTTCGATCCCAGGTGACCTTAAAGTGGGACTTGTGGTAGACAACATGGCGCTGGGGTGGGTTTCCTCCGGTTCCTCCGCTTTCTCCCAGCAACATTCCACCAATTGCTCCATCATTCATTCATCCCAGGCGTTGGGCCGACTCCCCAACCCTGATCTCATCTATCAGGATAATATGCTTCGGCTCCATCGCTCTGAGAAAACCCAAGTGACTCATAACACCAGCGATGGCGAGGGAGACATAAGAAAAAAGAAGTTTAAGTTTTTCGAGGGGTAAGGTTAATCGAGATGAGTGATATTAGTGTAGATTATATAAATTAAGAACCAGTTGTCAAAGTCACATTCATTGATTAAAACGTTGCAAATAAAAATAATTTTGAACCTTAGGGTTTGAGAAACGAAGTAGGAAAAACAAGCGAGGACATAAAGTAAGTTATGATAAGCGCGGCTATATTACTGATGTTATGGATGTTGCCGGTAGTCATTGGTTGGCTACAATTATTTTCCGAGTTACGCTGTGCCTAATGCGTTTAATACGGTACGCGATGCAGGGCTTCATATTCTAGTATTAACGTCAAAGTTAAATTCCCAATTCATTTTAATGCTGAAAAGATAGAATCAGACTGGAAAGTTCAATGCCACAGGCTGCATTTTAACCATGGATCTTCCACTTAACATGCTGAAAATCCGTGGTTCAAATCCCGACTATGGTATTAAATATTTCACTCTGATTTCAGGTTTCCAACTCCAGCCTACATAGGCTATTTGGGAAAGAATAATTTTATTGTTATTTTAAGGTTCTCTTGAAGGTTTTTAAGAACACAAATGTTAGTGCTAGAAAAAAACAGGATGCTCTATTTTTTTCCTGGTAGGAAATTACACCCCAATCCACTCTGTTGCTACGGACCTGTAAAGAAGAAAGGAAAAATAAACGAAAGAAAGTGAAATTACCTTCTTACTTTCCTTTGCTTCCGATGAATTGTTTAGAATGTGATAAATAGAAATGTATAATGTAAAGCGAGAATAGGAAGGCATTTAATCACCTCATTTAATAGTGTAGCATACGCAATATCAAGTGGGTTAATTGTTTACTCAAATTGTTTTTAAAAATAAGCTTTGTAAAAATGTTTGAGACTATTTTCTCTCTCAGTTATTCCCAAAGCTCCTAATGCTACCATTTTCTTGTCCGGCAAACACTGCATCGTTTGTTTTAACATTCCCACAAGCTCCAACGATGTGTCAAGAGTTACCTGTAAAGTGATAAATGAACTAAATCTTGCATTCTTAATCTTAATAAGTATAATTGCCGACCCATATATGAGTCCATTACACTCAACTACCTGGTAATTTGTGAAATGGACCCTTCAACTTTCAGTTTTTCTTACTTTTTCTTTGATTACACTAATACATTTCTTTCTTATTCTTCTAAATACTCTCGAAACATTTTAATATTGATGCTCTATGTCTTATTTTGCTTCCCATATACCCCGCTTCTCTCTCCCCCCATTTCTTTACTTCACCACATTTTAATAAACAATAAAATATTCCCTCTGGCTCATTGCACATAACACACATTTCAAGCCCGCCTTGGTAGCGTAGATGATAGCATGTCTACCTCACGTTCAAGAGGTCTCGAGTTCGAACCTCGGTCAGGGTGAATTACCTGGATACGGCTTTTCCGGGGTTTGCCCTTATCCTTACAGACGAATGTCGGGTTGCTCTAAGCTCCATATACCCTGGACATATTTAAACATCATTTCACCCATTTCATTCACCATCCGATATGACTTAACGTTGGAGGACATAAAATTAAAAAAAAAAAAAAAAAAAAAAAAAAAAAAAAAAAAAAAAAAAAAAACCTTTCATTACCAGCTCTGAAACTTTTTCAAATACAAACTTTTTTAAAATACATTGGTCCTTATCGCATCCTTCCCTGCCAAGGTTGCTACAGTAATCTACGTATTTCCCTCACCTCACATATTATTTTAATGCTAATAACTTTAGACAACTCTTATCCCTAAAGTCCTACTCTATTTAATGTTTTCATTTTCCAGAACTCCCCTCCCCAAATTGTTGTACAGTTCCTTGTATTTCGTTTGACCAATTATTAAGTTTCGTTACTTCCACCCTGACACCAGCGAGTGTCCCACTTTTCCGACTTCATTGCAACAGACGAAGAGCAAATCCATTCAGTATCAAAAGTTGCTCTCCTGTTCTGCACGCTGCGACGGTACCACATCACACTATGTTGTAATAAACCTAAAAACATTTATTAGAGCTTATTAGAAGTTCCCTTACCCATTTACTGTTTATATTTTGCGTATAAACTCCGCAATCAAGAGCGCTAGTCGAGTAATATTACTTTATCCCCTAGATATGTGTAGATAGAGGAAGCTTTCTGTTCTACATTATTACGTTCAGGAAAAGGGTTGTGTTGGTGACTGTCCCTGAACAAGAGAGAGTCAGAGTCAAGGACGGATATGGAGAATGATTAATCTCGAGATTAGCACCAAATGTCATACTTGATTTTAATGGCACAATCGTAGAGATTAAGGAAATCTCTATCATTGCTTATCATATTATTTATATACCCAGAAAAATATTTGATTCTTTTATTTTCTTAAAAATTGACAACTTACTTTTATTAAAATATCACATGTTAATGTATTAGAGCTATGAGTAAAACATATTTTTTTATTTTACACAAAGAAATCAAAAGTCCTATTTCATTTCACTGAATAGTATATTGTTAAGAAACCAAAATGATAGACCCCACAAAAGCGAGACCACCAAATCCTAAAATTAAGATTCTTATCATTAAACCTGTCTTAAGATTGATAAATCAATTTTTTAAAGTTATAGCTTCTAATCCTGATATAAATATAGTGATAACAGAAATGACTAATAAAAATGTAAAAGTCAACTAGGACCTTTCAAGTCAGTTCAACACTAAACATGTGTGGATCAGCTATATTCACGATTATTGCTTTAAATCTTACACGCTTCAGAAGTGCTGTATTCTTGAATATGTAGTAATATATATTGTATAATTATATTAATAAAACAATTATCTGCGAATACCTATAGGAATTAAGAAGTAATACAGAAAGTAAGACTATACAAGAATAATGTAAGTAGTTTCTTTAAAGAATGGATGAGAGAGCCTCTGCGGCAGTCCAAACACCTTAATTTCTTTGACACACCCAAAACTCTATTATCGTGTAGACAAGCCGCAGAAAGATAACTTGGTTTTGATATGAAGTGAAATATAGGATTTCGTAAAGAAGAGCAAATGAAAATTATACCTTGTGCTGGTCGACTCACTGCATTATGCAAATTGAGGTGCTGGTGTTGGTGAAGATTTAAGGATTGGGTGTCATTTTCATTTACTTGAATGAAGATATTATACACCTTCGTGCATTAGTACGCATCCATTCTGCAAACATTTCAAATACGCCTCAATTTTATTAGAATAAACCGTCTTTGAGCCTTAGCTTCATATAAGTATATTTATTAACATTTTCTTGGTGTTCTTTAGCTATAAAACTATCAAATAGGAAACCCTCATCGAATTTTCATGAGTATCTAGGTGTGGGAATCGCTTAAAGGTGAATATAACATACTGTAACTGCGACAGTTAAAATTTGTTACTCAAAAACAACTGACATACGTATGATCTGGCCTTAGCTCTGCGTTGATGCAGTGAGGGTTGCTTTTCTTCTATATCGCAGTTTTGTCATCTTGGTCATCATTAGATTTAAGTTTCAGACAACTATTTTCTTTTCTAATCTGACTCTACCTATCCAAATCTTAGCCTATACATGGCTAGTGTGGAAGAATGATTAATTTCTAACTAATAATAAACTTGTAAACTATATGTTACCGTTTTAATTTGTCTACCCCTTAGATCTGATACTTAGAAATATGTACTATTATGCTACAACCTTAATTTATATCTCTAAAATTTCACTGGCAGAACACCATAACTCAAAAGCGAATCCTCCGATGAAGACCAATTTTTTTATTTAAGCCAGCCATATTTTAAGGCTATAAGAAGAGTTTTTTACTTCAAACTAGGTAAAATGTTTATTTTTCGAAGTATTTTGATGAAATCCATATGAAGAACAAATTGTTTACCTCCATTCTTTTGCTAACAGTCCAAGTTCCTCTTTACTAAACCTGATTTCTTTATAAATATAAAACCATGGCAGATCGGCTAAAATACTACAGGAAATAACAAAACTAATAGATAATTATGACACTGTGCAAGTGCTGCAAATCACCTACTTTGAAATTATACCACCATATTATAAATTCAGTGGACTTTAATTTATGTAAGTATATCAACCTGATAAATATAAAAAGTCGAAAAAATGTAATACAATGCAGATTCTTCAACTTATTTCTTTCAAAGTTCTGTCACTCACATAGGCCAACCTTAGTTTATTTTAAGGTAACATTACCGTTCTGTATTATAGCTTTTGTAGCACCTCAACCTGAATGTAGTCAACTGAACTATAGTGCGTTCCATACAAATCTGAACCATTTCAATAAGCCATAACTTTTGAACCAATAATAGGACACACGGGCAACTTTAGGAGAATATAATACACAATTGGAAGATTACATTAAACTATTTACATCTCAGAAAATAATTCGAAGTGTCTTCCACCAGCATCTTTGGATCGTTAGTCCCATTTTCTTTGATACGACTGTAGACACTGAAGTTTATATGGGTACCTTTAAGACATTTGTGGAGCATCTGGATGATATCGAATAGAGAGAAGGTTATTTCCAGCAAGATGGAGCAACGCACCATACATCTAAAGACACCATGAAACTTGTAATCAGTTTGTTTGATAATCGAGATATATGAAAAGGTCTGTGGATCCCAGATCCCCTGACTTAACCTCAGCGGACTTTTTCTAGTGGGGATATCTAAAAATAAGAGTGTACAAGAGTAGGCCACGGACAATTGATGTTCTCAAGGAATCCACTGAACTGAAATAAGTAAAACTTCAGAGAATATGGTGACACTAGTGCAAACATGTATAGATACTGTAGGACACTTCCAACATTTTCTCTGAGATGTAAATAGTACGATGTAATCTCCCAATTGTGTATTATATTCTCCCGAAGTTGCGCATGTGTTCTATTATTGGTTCAAAAGTTATGGCTTATTGAAATGGTTCAGGTTTATATGGATTGCACTATATAATTCTGAGCGCAGCTAGTAGTAGCACTTTTTAAAAACATTAGTAGTCAGGAGATTCCCTAAATTTAAAAATGAGATTTATGATGTAAAAATTTTTTTCTATAGGTGGTTATAAAGAGATAAATTTAGATTAAAATTTTAAACTGAGTTACTGTTCAATTTGCATTTCAATAACGTAAGATTACATTTAAAGAGAAGAAAAGAATGCATGTTCAGAATATCAGCTTATTTAAGAGTACGGATTTGTTCCCAAGAACAAAATGTTGTACGATGCATGCGAAAGTGAACTTTATACCCTTTATATTAGAGCTGTGACTTCACTTTTATGGTAAGAATATTTATCGAAATAGTTTTCACCCCTTTCGGTGCATCACGGAAGGCCTGCATATTTGTGGAAAATTTCTAGTGTATTTCTCATTAAGTGAAGTCTATTTGTATAAGCTCTCTCAAAGTATGAGTGTAGAAGTCGTATAAATTAAGGACTTAGCATGTTCCTGGTCAAGAAATCCGTTAAACCCATTGGATTGAGGAAGGTTATTCTGTTAATCACCCTCGACAATTCCTTTTTGCAGAAATTGGCAATCTCATATTTGTTGAAGATACGCATTAAATCTTCAACTAATTATGTGAAATAGACCTAAAGGAAAGCTATGTGCAGTAGAAAAATCACTAGCAACTACGAACATTTAAACTCATAGGTCCAAATTTTACTAACTGAATATACCAAGCCAGCTTCCTCAGTGGAAACTTATAGGACAAGACTTGATTGTACACAGCAAACATAGGTCGTGGTTTTGAGTTGAACAAGTGTCTGCAATCCTTGTAGGGATAGGTCCCTTAATAACCTTATAATTAGAGCTCAGATTTGTAAGAACAATGAAATGGTGGAATAAGCAAGTATATAGGCACGAAAATGCAGCAAATACATACCAAAATAAGCAAATAAAAAGAAAAATGTAACATATTGCTAAGTAGAGTTCTAACGTTACGTAAGGTAAAACTGTACACAAGGGAGGTTATCTTAAGATTTTCTTCTGTGAAGCTCCTGCTTTTGTCATTGAAGAATTGTTTATACAGTGAAAAGACTTTTCAATGTTGTATGACGTTACTGCAACATGAGAAAAGCAACACAGTTCTTCTTCAGTAAATTCATTTTCGATGTATGTTTCTGTACTAGAAAGTTTTTTAGAAGTTTTATACTGTATTTCTTAACCAGGATTTTTCGTTAATTTCTTACTGAGTTTCTCAAAGGCAGTTCTAACAATACCATGAGTCTCTGAAGACAGCGTTACTGAAATGTCATCTATGAAAGAAATTGAATATTCCAAGTTATTATTTCCAGCTTCCAACCGTGTTGCTATAGAAGGTATTTTGGAGAGACGTTTATGGGTATACTCTATTTTATCTAGGATGCCAATATTAGCGAAACATTCCTGTGCTGTAGCAATGCTGCTTGCATCTTCTGCATCTAAGGAGTAACAACACTGCTTCTACTTCATTTAAATGTTTTGTGTAGTATGACACCGCCTTTAACCATCGAGTTAAAACTGGCTGAGGAGATAAAGACAATTTGGAAGGACTTCATGAAATTTTTTAGCTCTAATCGGCGACAGTACAAACACTTTCTTTGCGCTAAAGACAAGAAGAAACCACGCCTTTATAATGGCTCCTGTTTCAGCGACACATATGTAGCGTCTGAATGATTAAATGATGGCTAGAAGTGATTTGTATTAAATAAGGTATTTTACGAGTAATTAAAATGTATAAAATAAATAAGCAAATCCCGTATTTTCGCAAAAACGCATTTATAAGCTCTATTTATAATTGAAGAGTTTTCTATTTTCTATTCTAGTATGATATTAACCGATATCATGTATTTATTTACATTCCGCATGTGTATCAGGCTGTCAGTTGTCCGACGGAATGTCCATTAATCAGATTATAGTCACTTCTTAGGATGCATACAGTTCTTTACATGTCTTTATTTGACTCTCTTTTGGTATTGTTATTTTCTTCTATCATGTATCCCAAAACACCATCTTCTTATTAGATATTCATATATATATATATATGTTACATGCTTACGGCCAGTTTCATTTCCGTGAACCATCATTAACTTATATCATATGTGACAACATTCTGTGATGACCAACATTGGTAGATAATTGTATGGATGAGCTCTGAAGGTATACCACTATTTGTCTCCAGATAATTCGGAGTTTTCTGGGGCATTGGCTACCAAATAACCGAGAAGAGTCCTAGTTATGGTGATGGCATCATTAAATATCACATTAAAAGGAGAACGTGAGTCACGAAAGGCTTGTGCGTGTCGGTTAATAGAAACCAAAGTAAATTCCAGAGTGGAAGTCTAATCTCCCCTTGTTCGCTAACTTGCCGCCCACTGTTAAGCCCCACATAAATATACAGGATGCGAGGCGGGAGGCGAGCCAATAACCCTCAAATGAACTGTTATTGTTCTTCATTGCTGTACTTGCAATAAACATTCTTTGACGGACGGGTATCTGTTGGAGCATCCGTAACGGATATTAACTGCGAACTTGCAATATTGCTCATGACTTGTTTCAGTTCACGACGAAATACCATTTTTAGAAGACCAAAATGATCTAGAAATAGTATGATTCTTTATTTCCTATAGACTATCCTATTCATCAGAACACAATGGAAATTTCAAGCGAACTTATACTGTTGATCAAAATTGTCAGAATACAAATTAGAGGTTCAACCTAAACCTGAAATTAAATTTTTGGCCAAGGAAACACAACCTATGAAATACATTTCTGGTTCATACTTATGAGAAAAGACAAACCCAAAAGGGCTTATTTTAAAATATTGCTATTCATTCTTGCCCTTCTGACATTACTGGAAGTATACCGTATCGAACATCTGAGCCCCTCCCTTTGGGGAGTTGTTCGTTTGGGTAAGCTTCCGTGTGATAGTGGTTCCCGATATCCGTGGGAGATCGGGGACGTCTGTTCGGCTTCGCCGTCACTTGAAACAGCACCGGAGTGCATCTGGCAGCCCTTTTGGGGACAGCTTTGACAGATCCCGGGTAACAGAGAGGGGCGTTTGAAGTTCACCGTAGATAGCCCCCGGTTCTACATGTCGACTCTTGCCCACCGTAGGAGAGAGGTTCCAAACCCTTATGTCGTTACTAGAAATACGCCGGCCCAAACATTCGTGTCCCTCTCGAATATCAGCTGTTCGGAATGGGCTGGTCTCGGCGAGATAGTGCTTTGCGATTCTGATGAGTATTTCTGGCTGGCATAGATGCCCAGACGGGGTTGGGAGATGCCCAAGAGAATCTCCGGTCTTACTGGCATGATGGCCTTGATCACTGGCAGTCCAACCAAGGTTAGCGGTAGTCTTTCCGGATGGGTAACCGGCATATCCACTTCCACTCAAAATAGGGGGGGGGGCGTTTTAGCCTAAAGATATTGCCCTAATGGAAAACCCTATAAAGCTGACTCGGTAGTCCCCTAGTTTATATAGAGGGAGCGTTTCGACTCGCGGGCTGAGCTCGCACCAGTGAACTTAATGGTACTCGCCAAAGTTAACTCAAGAAACTAATTTTGGGACATACCCGTCTTATCTTTCCGGGATTTCTGATTGTTGTCTCCTGAAATTAGTAAATACTGTTAAAGGGCTTTTCTCTGGTGGCGTGCTCCTGCCTTGGTTGAACGTGTTTTCTGTGCCGGCTGGTATGTGATCTTCTTTTTCTCACCAAATTCTACAGCATGTGGATAGTTCTCAAACGCGAAAATTGGAGAGGGGAACTTCGAGTTCGGATCATAGTGAGTGATGGAAAGAGGAAAAAGCTGACTTACACGTCTCTGATTTGAAGTTGAGGTGCTAGAATATCCAAATAATACCTGAAGAAAGAGCGGAGGAATTCTGACTATTGTCAACAGTGTCGAGGATCATACATTAAATTGAACTTTTAATTTCGAACAAGATAATGTTTGTACTGGGAAGTTAAGAAAAAGTGAGTCAAATATGACAAATTCCATACCCTTCACGTAAAAGAAATATAAGCGCACTTCAGTATCTTCCACTTCTGTGTCGCCTCTCTTATTCACATCCATTGTCTGTCAATCTCTCTCCCTCCCCCTCCCTCTCTCGTTTTCTTTCTGGCTCAGAAAATTCTTACAGAATTATGTGTTTTACGTGTGGTAGACATACCTAAACTTTTACCAGCATTTACCAGAACTCCGAAGAATTCAATTTACTAGTGTTTTTCAAAACACATTTGGTTGCAATTTCGCGGTGTACCAAGAAGGAGTAATAATTTTCTGGTGTGGTTAATCTTGAACAAAAGCTTTTACACGCCGTTTGCAATAGGTAATCACTGCTCCGTGAATATCAAATTGATTTGACCGTATAAAATTGCGAATAATAAAGCGCTAAGCATAATTATATAAATCAAGTCTTGATAGACTTAGAACCTATCCTTAAAATGCTTCCGTCATATTCCATTAAACAAATAAAAATAAGGAAAGGCTTTTTTCAAAGCAACTAGTAAGATGGAGATTTTATTTGTACAACAAGAAATTCATGCTGCTAAGAAAGAAAAGTAAAAGCAGAGAAATCCTATTGCATAACCGTTACACTTTTTGCTATCCAAACACTTAATAAAATGCATATAGTGCTTTGAAATACAGTAACTTAAAACTTGACTTTATTCGCAATTGAAAGTTAATACCACCATGTAGAATTATACTCCTAAAATGAGGCAAATTTTCTTTTTATTTTCAAAAGGGTCCTTTTATAATATCAGCAGTACACACTTGAAGTTGACTGGAAATTCTATTAATGCCAAATTACATAGTTGGGCCATAATTTCTTATTGTTTGTTGATGATTAGAAGTACGTCTCTTTTCTTTGCCAATTATGTTAATGATTCTACGACTTTGAGTATATTAATTACAGTATTAGTCCCAGTTATTACGCCATTGTTGGCGTTACCAGCTGTTCCTATAAACGACACACTGGTTAAGTCATAGTTTTAGTAGTGGCAGTGGAATTGAAGAGTTGCTTAGCGACCTTCGAACTTCGTCCTGATCTTTTGCGTGGGACTGAACCCCGGTGCATCCCTGGCCGGGATAAAGAGCTACTATGCTCTAACCCATTGTGCCAAGTCAGTAATATTTAAATGTAAGTCGGCCATGATATATCTGGAGAAGGGCGCCACTGTTTTGTTAACGACGTATAACGCTGGTAATTCTTGTTATCCTAGGGCAGTGAGGGGAAAGGAAATATGCAGATGCATAAATGGAAACGTACAAACCTGCTGCTATCTACACATCAATCCTCAAAAGTAGCATCTCTGCGATTATTTTCTTTCTTTTCTTTTCTTTCCTCACCCACATATTACGCAACTATTGTTTATTTCTGTTTTCACCGAACACATTTATATCGTGGCCAAGTTATAACTAAGTACATATTTCTGATATATAGGCGTAGTTAAAAAAAATAAATATTTTTATATCATTTATATTATCTACGAGAATTTTCCTGAGAGAGAAACTAGTTTTGATTCACTTCAAAAGCTCTTGGTGTAAAATAATATAGTGCTATCCTGTCGACTGCCCACCTCTATATTGTAGGTAGTAGCGTGACCGCCTCATGTTCAAGAGGTTTCAAATTCGAATCTTGGTCAGGGTGAGTGAGGGTTTTTTCCGTGGTGTTCCCTTATCCTGAATGTAGGGCAACTTCAAGCTCTAAAGACCCTGGGTTGTTTGAGTATATTTTCACCCATTTCATTGATCGGCAGATATGACAACTTTGGAGCACATAAATTTAATATATAGAGCCTATTGTCTGTAGTATTTAAATGTTATTGCATTTTCCAGTAAAATCTACAAATGGCTCATGCAACGTTATTTGTGCGTTCCAGAGAAATTAAGGCAAACAATGCAAGCTTTCTCACTATTGGAGCATATTTTCCAGAAGATGGTAGAGGAGGTAAAAAGCAATAGGTAAAAAAGTAAGCTTTCAAAAATAGTCATCAGTATAAAACTATGAGAAATAAAAGGATATGGTTGGTATAAGCTAGACCCCAACAACTACATGTGTTCCAGAGATCCCGAGATCGAATCTCGATCAAGGTGAATTATTTAGAGAAGGTTTTTTCCGAGGTTTTCTCTTATCCTGAAAGACGAACGTCGGGTAACTCTAAGCCCTATAGACTCTGAACTCATTTGAGCACCCATCTCATTCATCGTCCGATATGACCGTAGGAGGACGCAAATTAAAAAAAAAAACCTACATGTGTGAACATATGCTCAAAATCTCATAATATGATCTTATGCGTTAAAACCATATGAATAAGCGCAAAGAAACCGTCTCATGAAATATCTGAGGAGGGCTTTTTGTACTTTAGTGAAATCATCTACGGAAAATTAAAGTAGGTAACTACAACCTCATACAAAAAAATAAAATTCCCTTGAGAACCTTGATTTCAACATTGATATTGCATGACAAATGTAATGTGCCTCGTTTGTTTAAAACAGAAAATTGCTTGTTTTCCGCGGAAAATATTCATCAAATTAAGATCTTAAAATGAACCTACGTAAACAATTTTCGAAAGGCTGCTGCGTCTACATTTATAACATACCTACCCTCTTAATATCACGTTGAGATAATGGGGTAAATGGCCATTATAAATAATTGCGGTTAATTATACATAATTATCAAAAGACCAGTAAACGTGATAAATCACTTTTCACCAGTTATTACGAATAATTATCTACATCCGTTGGTAGAGCAATATAAGTGTTCGTGCAGTGTACAAGCATTTAGTTTCTCTGCACTATATAACGTTTTACCAGGGAGCAATACATCATTTAACCGTGTAAGTTTGTTTATCCTCCTGTGTGTTGGTAACCCATTGAGCTGGTAAGTGTTGCAACCGACACAACACTAAGCGGCCATTGTCACATTAATGTTACACATCGAGCTGAGATTTTTAGTGAGAACAGATAGTTTACCACAGCAAAGAAAGTCTCCGGGACCTGTGACGCAGGGGGGACGCAGAAGGTTCCCACATCCTCCCTGGATAGGTTTATGACACCCATGTCAGTTCAGTTACAGACCATTCAAAAACATTCTGGCGGCTTCTACTTTTGTGAATATATCTTCTCGATTTTAGTGTACAGAATGAACAGGACGCATATTGTTTTAACCGTTCTGCTCCTTGTGTAGCATGCGTTCTCTGTCACACACATTCGCTGTCCTCCCACTGTGTAAGGGTGGCACTGGATGACACATTCCTTTCAGGGACTTACTCTGCGTTGCTGGACAGTAGTACCTCCATTCCAAATTATACTTTGCAAAGAACTTTTTGAAATTTTTGGTTTTCTGAAAAATGGCAATAAACCAACATTTTTATTAAAGCAACACTTTTATCTTCAAAACAGATATAATTTACATTTTGACTTGTTAGGAATTAGTTTGTGAAGTGTCCTGTGCCGTGGTGTAGCTGGCTAAGGCAGTATGCCTTGGTCCCTGACCACGGAAAGCGGCCCGGGTT